>PRKT01002005.1:14245-30705 GCA_003671525.1 Saccostrea glomerata | reverse complement strand
AGTATATGTATAAGTAGGATTACCACTTGTAGAATTAAATCCAAGTTCTTCTAGAATGCAATTTATATAATGAGCCTTACAAACGAAGACAATGTTGTTACCTGCTTTGTCGGCAGGAACCAGTACGTACTGATCGTGTAATCTATCTAATTCTTTTTTCACTTCTGGTTTATTGAACACAGAAGTAAATGCAAGTAAATGCAACAATTAATAATCTTATTTGTGTTTCTAAGCACAAAGAAGAACGACCGAGCATCAAAAGTTAATCAGGTTAAAATGTAGAATTAAGGGGGTAGATTTCACTTTATATTTTAATTAAAAATTTTACTTATATGTAATTAAACAGTGTCCGTAATTACATGGTAAATAAGTTTAACATTAGCGCTACATTTCAAAACCAGTAGACTCTAATGACAGAAGGGAAACACTTGAGAAACGCTTAAAACTGACTTGCTTAAGACTATTAGATACCTTGGACCTGCTCTAAACAAGTTTTGCCGATGAGTTATGGTTCATTACATCGAACCCTAGCGGCAGGTGAAAGGCCTAGTTAATAAATGTGAAGCTAAACTTCTAAGAAATTAAAGAACTTTATTCGGTAATAACCAATATTTGCCGCCCAAATCAAACTTTTATGGAGATATATTTAATTAAGTTCTTAAACAGGGGAGTATATGCTGACTTCAAATCACCGAATATTTTCATAAATAATGACGCCATATGTACGTAATGACGTCACAAACATGACGTAAATTTAAGTTTTTTATGAAGTTTACAGAAAAATGTACATATTTTTTCGATATTTTGAGTAAGAGTCACCGAGCGCATGTGTGTTCAGGATCAATATTTTGATATAATGTGTAGAATGATAATATCAATGAAATATGTCAATATTGTTCCTGAACAAACTTGCGCTCTATAAATTTTAAAGCTAAAATTGTTGAAATTTTGTCCATTTTGTCCTCTCTCTGAAAAGGATATAAAATCGGACTAGTTTGTGACGTCATGAAAACAAAAATTGTGAATACACTGCTTTGACTCTATAATATTTTCTGTTAATTTATATTTCTCATACAATTTATTGAATTCAGCACATTTCAGGAAGTTACAAAATTTGACTTTTGTGGTGGTAAATATATATTGATATTGATAGATGTACAGATTTGAAGAATTTTCTGTTAAACTTCCAGCACGACAAAGTCCTTCATAAATCTTGCTCTTTTATGATATTTTAGCAGTTTCTGCATTGAGTGTTGAATAATAAACATTGTTTGATTTAAATATGTTATAAAAATTGAATTCCCTTATCTATTTGAAATGACACTGTTTTAATTGTTTCCGATTATCCTGAAGAGTTGTAAATAGTAGATAACTTAACAGAATTCGTACCAAAGCTCCCTTAAAAATCTTTTATAAAATTCATATAAAATCATGTTAATAGAAATTCATTTCAAGTTTTTCGTCCAAATGCAAAAAATATTGTCTCCATGCCGATTCTACAGTCGTCATACATGACAATTTCACAGGAAGCTATTAAATTTAATAAATAAAAAATCGAAGCATTTGTTCTCTATTTTAAATCTTTTGAAAAGAGGTTATGTAACTAGTTGAAACGAGAGCGGATGATATATAATGCATTAAATATATCCAACTTTCTGATATCAACTGTTTAATACCGCTGTATCATTAAGTCGCGTCATACGTCATATGAGAAGAATACTGGCGCAAAAACAGATGGCTGATCGGGCCTGTTTCTTAGGCTTGCTTATTCATTACCTAACAAGTCATTTGAAAACTTGACTTCAGGGTATTCTAAGTTACAATATGGCTTTAGACTAGAAAGGCGCATGATTAACTCCTTCGTGGAGTACAGCATTCTAGACTGCGTGGGAGAATGTCTCTGTGCTACTCGATGTTACTCACTGAATTATTAGAAAGGAGCAAATTACTGTGAACTTAACTATGAAAACATGACCACTGTACCAGGGAAATTTGTAGAGATCTACAGCGAAAGGCAGGACTGGGATAAGGTAGGTATACTTTATATTTTTATGCCAACATTCGGAGATGAACTCTATGTTTATAACTGTCCCATCAACATTTAGTGCTATTTGAAGAATTAGTCTTTTTGAAAACGACACCTGCTTTGATCTAATATTTACGTAAATGTATATAATCAGGTCTACAAAATATTCTCATTTAATTTCTCTGTTCCATTGAAGGGTGTAGTCTTTTTCAAAAGACCAATGAAAATCTATATTTCACTTCTTCGACATAGGAATACAGATTTGGATCCGGAACAGTGGTTAGAACGTCTGCTCTAGAGAAGCGAAGTAAAAAGTTGATCATTACGTCGCGGTTTCGAATCCTACTGTGAGACGTGGAGACCGGTCTTTAGATTAAAACGTATAAACCATGGTCTCCTGTCCCTGTAGGTGCTGGTACAAAAAGAACCCTCACTGCTCAATGGCCGTAGGTGCCCGTTATAGGACAAAATTTGCAATCCCCCCCCCCCCCCCCCCCCCCCCCCGGCAAGTGGTGGCGTCCCCATATGAATTAAAAAGAGGGACGTTAGACAGCATGCAAACAAACAAATCTACTGGCGACATAATTTAAATAATAAATAATATATTTTATCGAAGTTTATGTCAAACGGTGGACAATCAGAGTAGATTAAAATAAGCCTATGGATTTTAGTTTCCGTAGAAAGCACTATGACCAGTAACATGCTACATTTGATTTTACATAATCAATTTATATACAAAAAGTAAAAAGGGACCCAACGCAATTATCTAAAGAAAGAGATGATTTTCGTGAAGGCTGGATATTTAATGGACGACCATTTGATTCCAATGGGGTTGGGGGTTGGGGGGATTTTGTTTAGACAGTTTATTCATTTTCATTGTATTTATTTATCGGGGAATATTGGCTTGTATTTAAAGTAATTCATCACACCTACTGTATGCACATTGTCATGTAGATAAACTGACTACTAGTATCCAGTCTGTGCTACAAGTATTGTCTTATCAATGATGCTAACTGCTTTGTCTGTGATTTTCTCCTTCCTTCCTATGTTGTGTAGTGCTCATACATGCATTTTCTTTCTTCTCACATAGGCATCATCCATTGTTCACTTCCGATTCATGATTTTTATTTTTCATAACAAGTTTTTGAATTTATTTAAACGAAATTAGTTCGTTATAACAAATTAAAGAATTCGTCATGATGAATTCAACATAGAGCTAAAGTTAAAAAGTACAAAAATTGGCCTGATTTCAAAATAGGACAATTTTGCCTTGGGATATATCTCCCGACTATATAGTTTTTCAAACCAACTTTCTTTTTTCAATATATCTTGCATATTTTCTTTAAGCGGTATTCAAAAAAGCATATGTATCTGGGTGAATTTCGTACGTTTTACATAACGCCATAACGACGTTGTGAATTTTAACACTTCTGAGTTCTGATAAATAAAGTGGTAAATATTTATTAATTGATGAATATTTTACAAAAAAAGTATATTATAATATATAACAGACTTCGATATTTTGTTAATAAAAGATAACCTTGAAATTGTAACGTCAGGTATAAACAAGAGAATGGGTACATGTACAAGTAAAAATGACAGCGTGTCTGTTCAGCGCGGTGCATGTAAATAATTAGATATATTGTAACGTTTCATAATTGACATTGATAATGTTTTATATTATTATTATTCCTGTCTGTTTGTCTCTATATAACCCATACCCTACTATTCTCGCATAGTGGTCTAAGGATTTATATAGCGTAAACATACAATGCCGAAATAGTGCACGGCTTTATTCACTGAATAAAAATTTTCAAAGCACACGCCGGGATCGTATTCACAACCATGAGATTGTCAGTCCGATCCTTATCGATTACGCCACAGTGACGATCACTAATTTGTGGAATTTTATTAAATAATTAACTTATACAATTGACACTTAAAGGAGAAAATAGACAAATATTATTGGAAAACAGTTATATTACTTAAGGAACCTTAGATTAATGTGTACAACAAAGTCTCAAACTAATTACATACAGATCGTTAGATGAACTGATTTCATAGGGTCATTAAAACGCTTTTTTATATGACGCTTGATTGAAGGATGTAAAAGAAAATTATCAATGAGAATCGACGTCAGTCTTACTAACAAAACAGGAAAAAAGATGAGTTGCTTTGGGACAGAAAATCCCGACTTATTTAGAGAAAATACTAGTAACCAAAATAACTAAGCATGCAACCAATTTTAGCATGAAGATTTTGAATGAGTTCTTGCAAGTGCACTGTGTTAGCACCGATATTTTCAGGAAAAAGTCAAATGGATTGCGGCATAAATAAATTACAACAGTCAGCATAATAATAACAATAGTGTTGCAAATATGCATGTACTATGCCTAAATAGTAGGCAGGGTTTGACACATAGTGCACTCGCCTCCGGCTCGTGCACCATGTGTCAAACCCTGCCTACTATTTAGGCATAGTACATGCATAATGCAACACTATTATATAAATATGATTTTATCAATGATTTACACAAACTTTATGCATTCGTATTTTAATCAACCTCTATAAAGTCAAGTCTTTAACTGCATACATGTACTTTCACTTTGCCAGAAAGATGAGTCTATTATTGTTATGAGAAAGCGAACTCAGAGAGCAGTACATTAACTCGTATATAAGCTGCCGATTGAATTATATTTTTTATAGTAAATATTAAAAACACAAACAGTTTAGTATAATTTTGATCACATTCTCCATTCAAGTTGTCCATACACGTTAACCAATTGCAGACCTCTAAAGAGGTATCGTGTGATTATTTTACGCATGGAGATTGTGAAGATATTCCTTCACTCAAAGCAGAGACATATAAATTATATGTCTCTGCTCAAAGTAATCATCCTCATGTTTTAGCAAAATAGTAATCATCCTCATGTTTTAGCAAAATAGTAATCATCCTCATGTTTTAGCAAAATGTTTTTTTTCGATCATCAAAGTTTTTAGAAGAAATAATAAATGGATTTAAATAATCTATACAGTGCATCTATTGACGATCACAGGCCAGATTTCATTTTTTCCCTGCCATCTTTCTGCATGCTTATCAAAATTTTTAACGATTTTCAATACTTAAGTATTTTCGAGCAATGCCTATACTTCGTTGAACGAATACTTCCGAGAGCAGCATTAGCAAACTGCTAATGCAAGAACGCCACTTAATCAAAGGCAGATCCAGGGCAGGCGCCTCGGGCGTGCGCACCCCCCCCCCCCCTTTGATTTTAAAATAAAATTTGTTTGTACTATCCTAAAATCAAGGGAAAACGCCTCATTAATGTCATTAAGCCTTGCAATGTAACGCTTTGCAATGCAGCGATGTAATATAAAAATTATTGCATTCAAGTATTTGAAATGATATTAGGGGGCTTTGCCACAGAAACTCATGAAAATGAACTCATATAATTTCCAATCAAGATGCAAATTCAATTTCAAGTTCAATTTTATCGGAACTAATAAAACAAAATAGAGACAATTAGATAATTGTTATGAAAGACATAGGCGTCGGAAGCAGAATGGGGACCGGTGAGGGCTTACTAGTAGCCACCTTTCCCAATTTTTTTGCAGATATATTAAATCTTCAGTATATTTTTAACACAAAAGGGAGATAAGTGGCGAGGCCCCCTCTTATTCTGCCAGTGCGCATCATTTAATGAGCTCATACGCGCAGTGCTCACAGTAGCTCTAGTTTTTAGGGGGGAGGGGTGTCAGTGCAATTTGTACTGTAATGGTGGATATAATCTATATATTCTATATGAAAAAATAAATATCATACAAACTCGCATTTTAAAAATAAAAGGCAAACAATATTCAACGAATCTGAAACGCGTTTAATGTTATTGAAGTATTGGCGAAGAAAAGAGGGGGGTTGGGGGGTTGGATGATATTCAATCGCAGAAATATATCCCTATCTCCCGACCGAATCAAATCAGCTTTTGCCAGTCCTGACACAGATTTCATTTGCAAAACCATTTCACTGTTTACCAACAATCACAATCATTTAATGATATTATATTCCACTTAATTATTTTTCTTGGAAATATTCATCAATTTGGATATATATTTGAGGTTGGGCGAACCTTTAAAAATGCACCAATCATATTCTTTGTTGGATTTTGCAATTGTATATCAGTCAAAGGAGTCAAAATTATAACTGTTAAGTCACTAAACGCATCACTTTGTCCATAATTCGAAGTGTGTACTTTCAAGCAAGATTTGCGATAACACAGTAGATACGATGATAATCTGGAAAAAAAAATGAATGCTTTTATACACATGTTATACATATATATATATATAACGATCGATTTTGGAACCTATTTTTATAACATATGTCATAATTATTCATATATTAATCACAGAATCAAAGCAGAGAAGGGAACAGACAATCTCTCCTTTTTTCTAAGATTATTCTCATAAAAAAAAATGATAAATTTATTATCTATGTAAAGGCCGTTTAAATCTCTTATCTTACAGTATTCCAATACGTTTATATATGTTGTCTTTTTGACCGCATGCTTATTTTGTTTGTCAGTTATAGACAACCCCAACCCCTACAGCATACACATGGAAAACGAGGTCACAGGCTGGCATATTTGAAAATCACGATTTGATGAATATATTGGGGCATGTATTTAGAATAATTTTTGAAAAGCATAGAAAGCAAAAAAAAAATTACATATTGTAAATAATTAATGCTTGTTTGCTCTCTCTCTCTCTCTCTCTCTCTCTCTCGACATACTGACTAACTCTGGATATTCAGACTAAATGAAAAATATCAATGTTTGAGCAAAATATGACCATCAAAGTGATAATGATTATGTAACACACAGAATAACTAGGGCTGATTGTAACGGGAACTGTTACAGATGTTCCCTAAATGCTCCCCAATTTCCTTTTGGTGCGTCATTCCCTCTAAGCTTCATTTAATAAGGCAAACTCTATACATCTTAGACTTTAACAACGTTTTTTCCTAAGTATACCAAGTATATTGCAAATTTTCGCATTGCACGTGAGCGCACGGGCAAACATATGCAAAATGACTATATTATTTTATCTAAATTTAATATACTATAATGTACTAAATATCAAGGCATCTAATAAAAAAGTGTTTAAAAATACGCTTAATCAAGTGTATTTTTAATTTATCTCATTGCACATGCACACGTGCATGCATGTACATGACGACCACACCTTCCTGTAGGAGTCCATTATATCTGTCTATGGTCTAAATCCCATCCTAATTGGTTGGAAAACAAGGGAGTTATAGCTATTTAAAGCTTAAACCAATCAGATTGCAGCACACGTTCATGCACGTGTTTTCATGATAATTTTAATATATATTATTTTTGGATATCCTAATGCATGGCTATGTGCACAATTTCAAAGCATTTCGTCAAAAAACAGAAAAGATAATGAGATTTTTGTTTCAGCCAATTAGAGCGAAGCGCATGTGCAAGCGAGTGAGTTCTTGCTTATTTGACATTGTCGTATTATCTACACTATTAAAATAACCTTATATAATGAGTTTTAAAGCATTTCATTAAAATTCAAAAATATAAAAGTTAATCCTATTTTAAGTATATCAGTCATTTCACTCATTTCACGCGCCCACGTATGCGCGAAAAATGATCTTCGTTCATTTGGTTTTCATTTAGTTTGGTGAACAGTTTCTGAGAACACTCGCGGACAAAAAAGTACCGGAGAACAAATAAGAAAAAAAAAAGAATAACTAGATGAGATCTCTTTGCGAGCAACGAGTAGGTCTTCCGTTCGATTTTTTGATAAGATCATAAAACAACTTTAAATATAAAAAAATGTTCATATCAATTATTCAAAATACGTGAGAACAGATTTAAGAGTGAATCTATAAATTTCAAAAAACTTCCGGTCTTTAAAATTCACTTCCGGTGTGATCGGAAGTACTTAAAAAGACTTGTAACTCCTCTTTGAGTGTGAAGGAATCATCCCTGATAATTTCGAGGGAAAATGCTCTTTTTTGGACTACTTCCGGTTTGGAAAACATAACTTCCGGGACATAATATTACTCGAGACACTCTATTTGCCTCCATAAGAAACATTTAAAAAAGAAAAAAAGAAAATTTTGCATATTTTTAAATCACTTCCGGTGGACAACGGACGTGACGGCAAGAAAAACTTTATATCCTTCTCAAATCTACGAGTCATAATCTATCATCACTGAAAGTTTCAAGGCTCAATCTCCAACCATTTTCGAGAACACTCTGTCAAGTATATAGAGCAAACTTTATATATAAATATAATTATATAAACATATAATATGCATATACACGATGAATTTCTTGATAATTTTAATTTTTTACAAAAGTACACTGTTTAATCCCAACCGTGAAAGTTACTTTATTTAAAAAATGGGGGAAAGGGGGATCAGTAGTGGTAGAAAAATGCATATTATATATTTACAATCACATAATGTAAATATGTAGAATTATCCGTTACATTTCATAATAAAAAATTGATAATTTTTTCACCGATTTTTTGCCAGTGCCTTTCATGTTCCATATTTCTACAACTTTCTAATAGCAAAACCTTTTCTTAAAAAGATTATGTTTATGTTCTTCTTTTTTAGAATATCAATATTTAATTTTGGAACACTTTAATATTCATTAGCAAACATAATTTTACAATAAGTATTATCAAGTTTTGTTATTAACATATACACGAAGAATGCTTTAAGTTTCATTAATGATACCCCAGAAGCAGAGCAGCGGTACAAAGAAATAAATCATTTCCATTAATTAGTGGAATATTCAGCAATACTCAGTAACGTGCCCCAATCTATGGGAACCCCTGACCATTGGGCCAAACATTTCACAATTTTGGAAAAGGCAATCATGTTTATTATAAATGTTGATAAGTTCCATGGACCAGATTTCAAAGCATAAATTCATTTTCGAAATCATCAATGCCCCTTCCCCCTGTAACCTTGACCCAGAAACCTTGAAATTCACAATTCTGGAAGAAGGATCCTTGTTCTTCATAACTTTGTATTTAGTTCATCAGTATACTGTAGATTCCTTATTTTTCGTGAGTACTTTTTATCGCGAACTGGGTCTTTCACGTCAAATCGCGAGAATTATAATTCGCGAATGGACAGTTGATCAACAGAATTTACATAGATTTTAGCACCATAAAAATAAAAGCGATTTATATTTTTTCGCGAGTGAGGCTTCTCGCGAAATTTCGCGGAAATTAATGCTTCGCGTATAATTAGGAATCTATAGTAGTTCCCAGAAGCAGACGAGATTTTCGAAGAATTCATACAATTTCACTACAAAATCATTAAGACCCCGAAATAATACCCGAACTCCTGGCCCAGTGGCCATGAAATTCGAAATTCTGGAAAAGGAACCCTACCTCATCATAGCTATGTATAAATTTTATTAGTTTAATACCCAGGAGCAGAGGAGAAGATTTTGGAACAATTCATGCATTTTTACTATATAATCATCATTGCCCCCCTTGCACAGGACTCTCTGACACAGGGGCCAAGAAATTTACATTTTGAAAGAAACACCCTTCCTATATGTTATTATAGCGAGCGCAGCGAGGCGGCGCGAAGCGCCGCTCGCGTAGCGAGCTCAATAGACTAACGTGTACGAACGGAGGAAATTCGTGTTGAAATCTGCACATTGTTCCAAGAAATTTTTATCTCACCGCGTGAAAAAATTCCAAACTCCCAATAATCCTTTGCGGTGCATAGCAACATGGTGGCTAAAACGTAGCAACAACTTACTTTAAAAAATTACAAACAACGATTTAATGCAATCTCCATGCCACAAAATTATCGTTTGTGTTCTAAGTCAACGGGACTTTTTATTTGACGTCATACTTTCGTCATTTAAACGGCTCGGGTATTTCCGACTTTGTCGGAAACTTCCGAGAAGTTCGGAATCTCGATCCCGATGCCTGGGAAGTGACTTCTTTTTTTAACTGAGGCAGTGCAAGTACAAATGGTGTAGCCTACAGGTTTTTGATAGTAAATAACTGCGCTCGCCCCAACGGTAGCACCGTAGAACATATTATTTATGTAAAAGATCATTTCTTTAATAACCAGAAGCACAGGGGATGGCTATATAAATTTAAAGACGTACAACACATTGGGGGAGATAACTCTTGCGATTTCAATTGAACGTTTGACGTGACGTCAAATTTAACGTTAAAAATAAAGCGTCAAAATGACGAGTAAAACGATCCCGATGTATATCAATCATAAAAGAAAAATGGGATATGGGGCTTGGCTGTGATTATGTGTACCATACTCAATCAATAAGTTTTTTTTTTAATTAACCCGATTAAACTCCGTAAAAAGCAAGACATAAAATACCATCCCTTAATGTTTATTTAATTTCATTTCATGTACAATAAATTGTATTCTTGATCAAAGCGGCGCATTTTTTTTATTCTGGAAATTTTATTTTACATTGCCGAAATTCTCATTATTTACAATTGGCTATATAACATTCCGATTAATGATCTTCATTATAATTTGTGCATTTATGATATAAATATTGTTTTTCTTCTTTAATTAAATAAAACACAATAAATAAAAAACAAACAATTTTTACAATGTAAAATCGATGTTGTTCTCAGACCCTTACTGATCAAAGAGGAACAACTATGAAAATGTAGGAGATGTTTATTTTCCTCCCTTTATTCACGGTTTCCACAAAATCAGATACATTTACAGCAAGACCTGATAAATCCGAGATTTGAATACTATAGACCTCATATACACAATGTAAGTATAGAAAAGAATTGTTCACTAGTACTGAAATTATCTGCATTTATGAATATCCTATTGCAGCAAATCGTTTGACTTTGTGTCACTGTCAACAATGTCAGTTCGCATTTCCTCGAATCAAAACAAAACGTAGCCTTTTAAGATTTTAAAAAATATCATTGTGCGATTTGATATATATTGAAATAGATGAAGAGTTTAATGTTTGATATTTTGAAGTTAATGTGGACGAATACGGAATTTTCATTTTAACTTTAGAAGCAACGACATTGAAAGAATGCGTACAATATCGTGAGGGGTGTACATGTATGCAAATGTCGATGTATCCCCACGGCCACATACTGTCTCATTTGAAATAATGACATGACAGAAACTACAATCATTCCATTTATATAACAGGAGAATTGAACATACACCATTTTCTTATTTAAATAAAATTAAAGAAATTAAATTAAAAATCAACATATTCAAGTTCAACATAACATGAATTCGTATCCAGGTTTCATGTGATATGGAATGGATAACGCGTACATAATTATATGGACTATAAACACTAAAATCCTTTGGTAATTTTTTCCTGAAACATATAAAACAGTAGTCAATATTTATTCTGCATTAATGAATTTAAAAACAAATGCATACCTCCGGGATTCAAATACTAGTACATGTATATTAGCACTGTAAACGATGTTTCGTCAAACTCTAATGGTCTGCGACGCAAAAATGGAAGGGGTGGGAGTGATAGGGGTATTCAAAAATTGCCTAAAATCTACATTTAAATACGCTTTACATATAAGAACTTTAAAATTTGTAAGTTAATATATTTTTTAAGCAAAAGCAATATTCCAATTTGATTTTTTTAAAAATGTGTATTTGTAGATTCATAGCAAAATGATCGACCCCCGTCTGAAAGACGCGCGGGAACGTGATTTATTGAGAAAGGGAGAGGGAGTAATTTTCCGCTATTAAATCAAATTTGGTCGTACAAAAATTTTACAAAAAATTATGAAGATTATTTTTACTACCAGCTACCTAAAGAAAGTTTTTTTTACCAAAAACAGGTTTTTTCACAAAAAAAATTTGAATTTGAAAAATACACAATTTTCAAGGCTAAGATAATTCATAGTTTTTCAGTTTAAGGTCTTTAAAATTGTTTTGATGATATGTGTATCAAAAAGATGACTATGTTTTTGTGTTAAATGGTTACAGGAATAAGTCAATGAAATTTGACATTTTTATCTAACCTGGCTTTTTTTGAAAATCAAGGTTTAAGTAGTTCGTTGATAAAAATATTCTCTCCTTGTAAACAACTAAAGGGGGGTAACTTTTGGAAGTTCCTGTCCAAAAACCACTCGAACGATTTTGTCCAAAATGTGCATACATGCAGTAGATATACTAGTAGTCATGTAATAAATATACAAAAATAACGAAAATTAAACGACAGGAATTTTTTTGGGTAGGTGTGTTGTACATCCTTAATAGTAAAAATGCTTTCAATTCTCTGAAAATCATCACCCCTTTTGTGAGTATTAAGTAGATGAACTACTTATATAGGCCTAGTTATGATGAGCAAGGGCCCCTCTTGCGGAATTTGCATTTGAGAATTTCAAGGCCCCTGGTTCGGGGGTAAAATAGAAGGGCTATAGTCATATGCCGAAAATGAATTATAACACTACTTTTTGGTATCAAACATTTATGATGAGCAAGGATGCCTTTTCCATACTTGAGTTCCCTAGATGAGGGGGTTCCTGTGGCGTAGGGATATATGCTATTGATAATGTAGCCCTTTTTGTCTCCGAAAGCTATTGTTTTAGACTAATACATGAAAAGGGAGAAGACTCTTTTCTCATCATGTGCATCACATTGTATAAAATCTAGCATGATTATTTATCTAAATCATAAGAAAAAACATGGAATATGTATACATCAATAAATATATTATACATATATTTCTCACTATTTATATTTCCATTCAATGTTATGTGACCCCGATTGGTAAATATACCAATAAAATCACGCACAAATGGGGTGTTTTGGAATAATTTATGTCACCGGAATATAACCTCAAGTGTTAAGGATAAAACATAAATAGAATGTTTCCTACATTATCTCAGGTAATTTCAGCTCTTTCAGGTCCCAAGGAACGGAATTTCATCTCATGGTAGAATGTGTAAACGATACAATGTCCCCTTCAGATTGATACATGTATCTTCATTTCCTTAAAAACAATGAACCGTTTTCTTTCTTAACAATAATATGCATATATATTTAATAATGTTACCTTTGAGGTCAGAATATGTAGTACGGAGTAAACTACCCTGGAAAGGTCCAACATCTGAGGACCCCATGTTTACCAATCGAAAATGGCATACATTGCGCACAGTATTAACGGTATTGTCTCTCCCTAAATATAGAGGGCGCACGATTCGTTGCGGTCCTACTTTTTACAAACATGGCGGCGTCAAACGATACGGACAGTACGGTGCTTGGGGTATCCCTATGCTCAAGCAAGCTTTGAGAGAAAAAGGGGCCAGAGTTTCGGGGAGGAAACGGGAGCTGGTAGAAAGGTAAGGACTATATCATTATTATATTTTATGTATTTTATGCATTTTCACGATAAAATAACCTCACCAACATAACTTAGACTGTCGTTTCGTTGGTTGCCTGACCACAAGCATAACGAGGTTGGTAGATATCTCATGAAAAGAGTAGACATATTTTTTTTCGGTGCTGAAATCAAAATGTAGAACTTTTCAATGTTTGACTTCTGTTCAATTTTAAATAAAATATGGGAGTTAGAGCGAATGGTTTGTCGTCTGCCAGAGTTAAAAAAGGTCACATTTTCACATTGATCGTACAGGACCTGTTGATATCGGCATATCTTGGGAAATAAATGGAATTTTTGTATAGACTTTTGAGTAGGTCTAATATGGATTGTTTTATTGTTTCACAATAGATAGATAGGCCTATATATTTTAAAAAGGCAGTTATTGTTTTTGATCATTTTGTTTGTTAGGATCTTCATGTAGGTACATTGTACTAGGGTAGCCCTATCTGATAAGTTTGATATATTTTTTTGTATACACCTGCTCAAATCCAATTGCCCGACACCTTGGGCTGGTGAATTTAAGGGGTGTACAAGGGAAATTTTTTCAATCACTTGTCCATAAGCTTGACTTGAATATCAAAATTAAAATTGATATAGGCACTTATCCAAGCTAGTGCAAGTACATGATCAAAATTCATTTGTTTTGCTTGAATTTTTGATTGTACTACCATACACTAATACTGAATTTACAAATATATTTCATAAAAGGGAATGCAAACACTTTTTATAAACAAGCAAGCCCCTATTAAAAATCTATCTGTCAGCCCCTGATTAACCATCAGCTGTATTTTAACAGACTATTTTAAAAAGAAAACTTATATCAATATAAGGAGTTAGTATATTATCCTCTGTTGACCATACACACTCGCAGTTCTATATTGTATAGAAATCATAAGTAAAATTTTATAAATAATAATGAAAATAAGATTCTATTGATTATGACGATGATTACCGGTAAAGGTACTTCAATGGACACAGATTTGAAGTTAATATTTTCTCTATAATATTATGACTTATATATTTTAATAGCAATTCACACAAAAATTAAATAAAAATCTTATTTCATTTAAAAGTTATTAAAACTTTAAATTTGGGGGCGGGTTTGATTGACACATCCTTGCACTTTCACAAATTTTAACTTTATTCTTAATCCTTAGGAAAAGTGGCAATCCTGATGTGTATTAATGAAAAATATTAATACTGTAATCCAGAAAATTCAGAGTAGACATGTTCTAAAGCAAAACAAACACAGAATATTATATTGTCAGTCCGTGCAGATGTGGTGAACAGACTTTGGTGATTTAACGCACCCAGTGAATCGTAAACACCAAACCATAACATGTTTACAAATACCTGTGTACATAACACGAGTGTGGTCGATTCGTAAAACTCTGTACACAATGGAATGATGATACTTGTGAAGTAGTTCTGCTTTCTAGCATTTCTACTCTGAATAAAATTATTCTTCTTGATATAAGTTTTAATATTTCTCATTATTGCACATCAGGATATCCACTTTTTCTAAGGATTAAGAATAAAGTTAAAATTTGTGAAAGTGCAAGGATGTGTCAATCAAATCCGCCCAAAAATTTAAAGTTTTAATTACTTTTAAATGAAATAAGATTTTTAATTAATTTTTTTGTGAAATGCTATTAGAAAATATAATTCATGATATTATACAGAAAATATTAACTTCATATCTCTGTCCAAATACCTTTAATTTGAAAATTTCGAAATTTCTACGATACCATAATTTGTTTCAGACTTGAAGCGTATGATAGAAATAAAGATTTTGGTAGAGAGAAATTAGAGAATGAAGAATATTTTATGAGTGTGCCAGATCATGTTGTGTACAAAGATCTGAATAAAGATATTGTGTGTGTGTCTGTGAAAATGTCTGCGGTGGAATTTTTTCTTGGTCAAGAGAACAAAAGTATTGACATCATTTCCGAAAATTTATACACTAACAGGTTTCTCAAGTACATTCGCTTGGCTTGCTGGGATAACTTTTACTTCTTCAAAAGTGAGTGTCATGCCCAAATGAAAAAGTCTGTGACATACAAAATTGATGTTTGCATTGATCAAGATGGTTGTGTTCTTGAAACACAATGTGAGTGTGCTGCAGGCATGGGGCCAAAAGCTCATTGTAAGCATGTTTGTGCCTTTTTGTTAGCGATATGCAAGTTTTCTTCTTCTAAAGAACTTTTGACTGAAAAAACCTGTACTCAGAAAATCCAAACCTTTCACAAATGTAAACCATTTTCTGGAAGCCCCATCAAAGCTCAAGATTTGCCACTTGCTAGAAAAGACATCAATTCTGTTAACTTTGACCCCAGACCAGCTAAATTTAGGAAAAGAACAGGGTACAATGACTATTTTAGAAACACTTGTATTAATTATGCCACTGTCAATCGTCTTCCTATTTCCCAGCTGTTTTCTCCTGCAAATACATATGCAGTTGACCTTGACCATGACTATTTAAACTCAAAACTCTCTGACATTTGGCTTGAAGAACAAAACATTACAAAAATAAGCAGTGAAGAAATTTGTCTCTTAGAACAACAAACATTTGGTCAATCTAAAAACAAAGTTTGGCTCTCAGAAAGATGTAAACGATTGCACTCATCAAAATTTGGTCGCATTTGTAAATGTACAGATAGGACAGATAAGGATAAGTTAGCCAAATCTTTCACTTTTGTTCATCAGATTAAGGCAGCCCCAATTGTTTATGGGCAAAAATATGAATCTGTGGCCCTTCAGAAATATTCTGAATTAACTGGAGAGGTTACCAAATGTTGTGGAACTTTTGTTAGTAAAACATGTCCTTTTTTAGCAGCAAGTCCAGATGCTATTGTTGTAGAACAAGATAAACTTGTAGAGGTTAAGTGTCCTTTTTCATCCAAAAATCAGTTCATTACAACTCAAACAGTTCCTTATCTGAAAGTTGTTGATGGCCAAACTACATTAGACCCTACCCATGATTATTATTTTCAGGTTCA
>PRKT01002005.1:0-11407 GCA_003671525.1 Saccostrea glomerata | reverse complement strand
GACAGCATTGTCTCTCAGCTGCTTTCTGAGTGGTGTAGTACCTATTTTTGAAAATTTAAAATTATAAGACAGTGCATCTTTGCTTGTTCAATTTGTTTTTCTTTTAGACATTGGTAAATTACTTATCACTTTTGAAAATGCATGTTGTTTATTTTTGTTCACTGTAATATCTGAATTTTAAAATAAAAAAAATTAAATTAAAACTTAAATGATTTTGGAAAAAATACATGAATTGCCACTTTGGTGGAGGCTCAGGGCAGCATATCCTCCTTTAGCACCAGCATCAGCAAACTAAATTATCATGGAATTCCCATACATGTTTGTATACATTTAAAAAGTATTTAGCAGGATAAATTGGAAATTTAAAATCGAAATCAAGAAACACAGTTATAATGAAATGTTGAAAAATAGAAACTAAATAATAAATTCTTCATGCAAATCAAAGCAAAATTTGGAGATGCAACATGATTGATTTTGTTGTATTTACATGTATGAAATGATTCAGATAATGTAATTTGCAATGTTTAGCCCTGGGTGGGAATCGAACCCACATACCAAAGTATGAACCCATTTTCATTTGCAGTAAAATTGTATGAGCCATTTAAGTCAAGATAACTGACAGTATATATCCATCTCCGATTCTCATAAAATATGAGACCTGAATAATGGAAAAGTTCAACACAAAATGTGTAAACATTTTCCTTCGACTAATATGTGATATGAAATCAATGACTTTTTACTAGATATATTCATAATATGACAGAGTTCGACACTAACGATAGCACACTGGCCCGACACAACTGAATATTGAGGTCAGGCTACTAAACATGTATGCCTTTAAACTTGCCCTGTAGGGCTTCTGTAAATTTTACCTAACACTTACTCAAAGCAACAAAAATAATTATAATTTACACACAATATACATGATAATTGTTAATTTCATTTCATTTTCAAATATATATTTTATCATAATTATTATTTTTGTAAGTCAAAATGTAAACTTTAAAGGTAATTCGGAATACCATAAATGTGGAATTTTTCGAATAGAAAAAATGTCTTGGGTACAATACTAGAGTGACATATAATTTTTACACAAAATACAACCAGAATGCAGGATTTGGCATCTCTATTTTCAAAAATTTTCAAATGTTTTTTGTAGCCCCATCAGCAGGAATAGGAAGCCCCCTCCTGCCCTTAACCCCCTCCTCCCTTCGTGACTCGGCCACCAGCCTTCGGCTGCTGGACAACTAATACATAAACTGGGCTAGTACAAATAAGAAATGGCTAGCCCTGCTGACAGCTATGGTTTTAAAGTTAGTGTCGATCCCTGAATCATGATTGAAAAAAATATCTAAAATTATATAAATTGATCAGACTTGTAGTAAATTAGTAACTCCCTGTTTTAACTGTAAGAGGGTGTTGAAATCTAAGCACCATCTTTGATCATTGGTTGTAGACTGTATCTTGAAGTCGCTGGAAAACCTAGTAAACGTTATGACTAAACAAGTGTAAAATATGTGATCTATTCATTAGTGATATTTGAAATATAGTTAAAGAAGTCTACCTTAACAATAACTATATAATCTGGGTTTTATAATTTAAACACAGAGTCGGATACTGTAACTTGTATGATGAGGACATGTTGAACTTGTTATATAATGTTAATTCGATTAAACAATTTGTAAACAGAACACAAAAAATATCGATAAACAATTTAACAGTCGTTTTGAGACAACTTGTACCGTGGATTGTCTCCTGGATGTAGTCATCCTGCCTAAAATGTAGGGTGCAGACGACGCTGGATGACGAAGGTCGCCACAACCTTCCCGGCTTCAGGTCTCGCTTGATTGCGATTATCCACTGTCTTCGGAGGGCATCGTCTCTCGGAAAATGATGCCCTCCCCTGTTGGCACACCCCGGCACACAGCAACACGACGAAGGCATTCCAGAATTCTCAGATCGCTAATATAAAGTAGTAAAACAGTGCTTGCAATGCGTAAACAGTAAGTAATGGAGGACCGCAACGATAAGTACGCCACCTACATCCGGGGAAAGGGGAATAACTGTAAAAATGTATGCAATTGTGAACATGGGTGGTAGATAACTCTACCTTTTAAATGCGTGTTAGATATTGACAAAGTCTCGACCTAAAGTAATAACACATTTCATTATATCACAGAAGTCCATTCAGAAGTCGTAAACATTCAGATAAAAATGAAATTATATTTTCCATAATGAAATGTTGAATTTGTTATAACAGCTTCGTTGAATTCTTTAACAAATTCAAAAATATGTTACTACAAATTAAATTCGTTTTAACAAATTCTAAAATTTGTTTCTATGAATAGAAAATAAGGGTTTTTAGAAAATATATATGGATGAGCCAATTTAGGACCTATAAAACTATTAATTGAATTCGATATAACGAATTGGTGAATTGGATAGAACGAATTTAACTCGTTATAACAATTTCTTGGAGCCTGTTATGATGAATTTATATATAATTGTAAAAAATTGTATACACGAACTTAATTCGTTATGACCGAAAACTTAATCCTAACAAAAAAAGTGATTTCTTTTTTATACCAAAGTTTACCAAGCTATAGAGTTAAATATAAAATAAAAGAAATTTGTTTCAAATTTGATCAATCTATTAAATCTTGATCTTAAAGTTCAATTCCTGAAATGCATTTTTAAACTGTCGGTGATAATATTCTGTGTCTGTTATTTTTTTAAAAAGACAACAACCATGCAAATAGAAAAATCTAATCATTATATAAAAATATTATTTATGTATTGCAATTAAGAAAAACTTTAAGGGACTAAAATTTTATCAAATACATATTTCACAAGAGATTAATATTTCAAGGAGAGGACGTTCTAAGTTTTTAGAACTTCCGTCCAATCCTTTTGCTGTAACATCTAAACAATAAAACATGTTCAAACCAAGAGATTAACGTGTTTCATTATGATATTGAAGGCCAGTGTTTTGCTCTTTATTTTTTTCAAAATCAATTTTCTTATATATATATATTGAAACATAAAAACAAACAAACTAAAAAAAACTCCACAGCCTCAGTACTTAGGGGAGAGGGGTATGTAAAGGTTATAACTTTGTACTTTAAAAAAGAGGACATCTTCAATTTTGCCACGTCAGTAATTTAACGGTTGACAAGGAGCACACGGCGGGTGTGACCGATCGGCAGGAGATACTCACTCCTCAATGGCACCTGATCCCGCCTTTGATGTTTTGAAGGTACGTGTATGCTCTGCTCCTATTTTGTATTGTATTGTGGACTTTTGATCTGGAAAACTATTTGTTTTCTTCAGATGTTTCAATCGAAAGATTTTCATTTCATTACCAGAAGATGCCAAATATGGGGTTTTCAATGGTTTAAGATAACATTCTTCGTATGAAACAAGTATCTGATGTTTGAAATTTTACGTACAAAGTTATAACCTATAATTTATTCTTCCCTATAAAATTTGAATGTTGGGGGTTTTTTTGCGTTTCAGTTTATATTTTTTATATATTATATATATTGTAATAAAAAATAATCTGTCTATGAATATTAATTGAATGTGAAGAGTATATATAGACTAGTCTTGATATGTTTTAACCTCTTTTATTTAATAAAATTATAACAAAGCCTCCTACTTTAAAAAAAAAAGTTTTATAATAATCTGTTTATTACTACTCATTGTTGTTCCCATGTTTTTACATCCCTTCGTTTTACAGCTTAGGTTTTTTCTTTGATTTATTTAGATATTCGATAAATGAATCAATAAATTAAGAAAGAATCTTTTCATAAATAACATTTTATTCTTTAAGGTACTAAGCAAAAAGTTTTCATCGGAGGCATATTCTTTAATTGTTTTCTGCCAAAGCAATGATGATAAACTGTTTATAAAGTGTACTATCTAAATTTTTCTTTTCTTTTAATCGCTTTTATCTTTTTTTTACGTTAAAATTATATTATCTTTGCATATTACACTATAAGTCTAAAATTAAATTCGAGAAAAAAAAACATTAAATAACACACAGCACAGTCTTCGAATTCTAACTTCGAAGGTCTTATTGTAGAAGCAGGTATAAAATGTTTTCTACAGTATCGAAAACTTATATTGCGGGTTCCTTTGGAATCGAATTTCATCTCATGGTAGAACCTGTATACTTTACAATATCTCCTTCAGACTTACATTTTCAAAGCCTTAAAAACAAGCAATTGAACTATGGATCTTGGTTTATTCCAAAATTGAAAATATATCGTTCGGAAGTAAAACACGCTTCAACCATGAACGTATTCTATTTTAGATATAGTTTATCAATACAAAGACGATTGTCATACATATTTTTCTTTACATACTTACATTTACATACGTTTATATTAAAACCCATGAAAAGGTCTTGCAGATACACTGACATGCATGGTGTGTATTAATTCAGGGATGCACTCACGTGTTCTTCACCATTTAAATTGTGTCGTCTACTACCGTATAGTTTTATAGATTATCCCTCCTCTTATGCAGCAGTCTTCTACACATTTTCACGTGATAGATAATGGCATGAACGGAATGTTTTCTGAGGTATTCCGTACTTCTCTTTCAGATCCTTGGAACCCAATTTCATCTCATGGTAGAATGTGTAAACAATACAATGTCCCATTAAGATTGATATCTTTATTTTCTTAAAAATAAAAAACAACCACCACCTTCTACCACTCAAAAAAAAAAATAAAAGCACAATACTGTTTTTATTTGTTTGTTTGCTGTAAGACGTATCTATACATGTATAGCTATTTTCCTCTCAATTGGAATGATAACTTAATGCCTTACCAAGAAGTACTATAAATTCTAATAAGCAAAACATTTTTCATTGCTCTTTTTTAACATACAAGTTTAATACAAAAAATGTCTGAATTCAGATTTTATTGAAAATCATGATAATTGCTCAGTAGGATAATTGGAATAATGTGATAAGAAATACTTCAAAGAAAGACAGCAACATTGCACAGTTTTAAAAAAAGTATTAGATCAATTACAAGTGATTTATTAAATATGAACATAAGATCTTGACATTGTCCCTAAAAGAAATACAGAACATGATTCATGCTAAAACAGAAAATCAATAATTTAGCAGATGAACAACTTAAAACAAAATATAGGTACTTGTAATTCAGATAAGGTGATATATGATTTGGAACTCCCATGACTTGTAGTTGGATAATATTTTTGTTTATTGTGTTTTGTGTTTTTTATCCCCGAGAATTGGCAAAAGGATAAAATGCAGAACGGTGTGTCTGAGAATCATATCCAAGTACAAATCATTGGAGAATCTTTTTATCCCATGTTAAAGATATCATAATCAAAGTTTTACACTGTTTTGTATAGGACTTCACTTTATTTTACTTCACTACTCTAACTCCTGCATGTAGGCAGAAGTAAACTACCCTGGAAAGGTCTAACTTCTGAGGACCCCGTGTTAACAATCGAAAATTGGAAGCATGGGTGGTAGATAACTCTGCCTTAAAAATGCGTCTTAGATATTGACAAATTTTTCACTTATAGTAAATATACATTACTCTTTACCACAGGAGTCCATTCAGAACATGCCTAAAAAATTCAGATAAAAATGATTCGTTATAGATATTCTCTTCATAACGAAATATTGAATTTTCTTATAACAGATTTGTTGAATTCTTTTAACAAATTCAATTTTTTCATTTCAAATTCATTTCGTTTAAACAAATTCTGAAATTTGTTTCTTTGAATTAGAAATAAATAGGACTTATAAAAATATTTATATGGATGGAGCCATTTAGGACCTATCAAAATGTTAATTGGATTCGATACAACGGATAGTCGAATTTCATATAACGAATTTAACTCGTTGTGACAATTTCTTTAAATTCGCAATGATGATTTTAATCTGCGATTATAACAAATTTGTTGACTTTGTTATCATCAATTCAAAAATTTGTAATGGCAAATTAAATTCATTTTAACGAATTCTAAATTTTTTTAATAACGAATTAAATTCATTAATTTAAGAAATTGTTTATACAAATTGATTTGTTATAACCCATATTCGCTAGCCAATGATTTCTGATACGCTACTCTTCTCATGAACCTTTGGCAAACGCTGAAGTCAAAAGATGTGATTGTTTTCGTCACGTGATCTCGAATCAATCAGGTATGCACGGATTACGTCATCGGCAGAAATAAAGACGCGTGTTTAAAAAGATTAAATCAAACTTTTTGTTAGAATATGTCAGAAGCAATAATTGAGTTATGTTTATTTATTATTTACAGTACAAATCGGAATCTTTAGTATAGATTCTTAATCACATATTTATAAGATATTGGATGACACAATATCTATTCAGAGAATCGCATGTTATCTTACAGATAGTTGTTTACTTGCGTTTTTTCATTTCCGAGATTTAAGAGTCAAGAAGTACCCCGAACGCATTATCGTTCGTTTACAAAAAAACAATCGCTGAATGGTCGACCGATCGAGAGAAAAAAACCCAACTTCAATGAACACCGTATGCCAAGGGTTTATGAGGAGAGTAGCGTATGAGAAACCCTTGGCTAGCGAAGATGGTTATAACCTAAATAATCCCTACGAAAACGAGTGATTTCTTTTTTTATACCGAAGTTTACCAAGCAATTACGGAAGCCCATTTTTAAGAACCTATCGAAATATATTTTTGAATCCGATAAAACGATTTGTCGAATTTGTTATCACGAGTCAGGACACAAGTTTAATTCGTTACAACAGTTTCTTTGTATTCGTTATAATGAATTTAATCTGTTATAACGAATTCAAAAATTTGTTAATTAAGAAATAAGGTATCATTTTAAAACATCTATCAGGATGTAAATACGGGTGGGTCATTAGATCAAATTCCAAGAAGCCTGACGGGCTTTAAGGTAAATTTAATCTCGTACCAACCCGTATTTATAGCCCCATAGATGTTCCAAAATGATACCTTATTACTTATATTTACAATTGTGACTTATTCATATTATACATTTGCCTGATTGTGACTTTTAACGCGTGAAATGCATTATTTTGCAAACCCAACGGCAAGTATGTAATCCACTGAACGCGCGTCGATCCTTTATGACGACACAGAAAAATTGCGACGAACGTTTATCTAAACGCACGTCTATGACCTCCTGACCCCGTACCAGTATTTATACAGTTATAGATACGCATTGCATTCAGTAGTGTTATATAAAGAAAAACATTTGCAAATGTAAATATTTTGACATAACAAAATTTAGAATTTCTTTAAACGAGTTTAGTTTGTTTTAAGAAATTTTTGAATTCGTTTTCACGAATTTAATTCGTTATAACAAATTAAAGAATTTGTTATAATGAGTTCAACAAAATTGTTATAACAGATTAAAATCGTTATAACAAATTCAAAGAAATTGTTATTATGAATTAAATTCGTTACAACAAATTCAACAATTCGTTATATTAAATTTCAAAATTATTTTTATAAGTCCTAAATCGGATTCCGTAAGCTATAGAGTCAAATATTTAAGGAAGGTCCATACTTTTAAGAATCCGGTTTTAATTTTACACACCGATATAAAATTCTGATTTTCACTTTTGTTATTGAAATAAAATATCTTGGGTGCTTGGAAATAATTTAATAATTATATATTTATTAATTATAGTGTTAATTTGAATACAAAGCATTTAATATATACTATTTATGGAAATTAACACTTTACACTCTGTCCATAGGATTTATATGCTTTTAGCATATTTACAGACACAAAATTCTTAATTGCCTTTATGAACCTAAACCTTTCTTATTTTTTTTAAACAAACTTACTTGAGATTTATTTTTATAGATTTTAGGCCTACATGTAAATCATCTTTTAAATTTTACTTTCGTTTTAAATTTTGTAAAAAATGATTGAAAAACTTGATATTCCAAATATGGGGGTATACATTTTCAAAGGGCTGTTTTGTTAAATTTTTCTGGACAATAATAATGAAGTTTGCGTTTTTGTTAACCTTAGATATAATCCTTTCTAATTTTTAAGAAAAAATGGAATGTAAACAGTTTAGATTTTGAGAGTTATTAAAAATAAAGATATTTTGAGATTTTATTCTTAAAGACGTAGACAGATTCAACATCAATTTGTTAATGTTTTCCAGGAAAGATTTCAAATATTCTCCTGGCAAATGAATGTTTTTGTTTCCACAAGTTTTAATATAAATTTGATGTGATTTGGTGCATAGCTAGATAAAGTATTATATCACACTTCTTTATGTTTAATTTTGGCTGTTGAATTTTTAGAGGTGTGTACTCTGAGACATGTATGAAAATTAACTTGCAAATATACGTCTTTTATGGGTGTTTGAGTTAGTTCATGAATTATTCAAGGTATTCAAGTTAAAAAATGATAGTTTGACAGAAACTTTTGAAGGTACAGACCTACCTTAATAAAAGAAATTTATTTTTCACACTTGGCCATTTTATCAAAACTGACCCTTAAAGTTCAATTCCTGAAATGTATGTTTCAATTGTCCGTGATAAGATTTTGTGTCTTTTTTTTTAAGACAACAACCATAAAAATAAAAAATTCATATATTTAAAAAAAGCGACTTTTTAAATTATACATATATGTATACATATTGTATATGTACTGCAATTGTGTGCAACTTTAAGGGCTAAAATCTTATTAAATGCATATTTCACAAGATATTAAAGTGCTAAATAATGATATTGAAGTGCCAATGTTTTTTTTTCTTTATTTTTTTAATCAGTTTTCTTATACATTCTGAAACGTAGAAAAAAACAAACAAAAACCACAACCTCCTAACTTGAGAGTGGGAGGGTGTGTGGAAAGGTTATAACTTTGTACTTCAGGTAGGATTCTTTTCATACAAAACTGTTTTACCTATATTTGAAAATTAATGAAGCTTTCACAGAGTCAAGTTGACAATATTACTAAGTGATGGTATCAGTTAGATTAGTTTTGACCGTTTTATATTAGAGTCAAGGTCAGGTCAAGGTAATTACCTTTTCCCTGATCATTAAGAATAAAAAAACTGCATGAAATCATGAGATAAGGTTTTCTAACTCATAAGATTAAACGTTTTTCTTTTTGCATAAAAAAATATTACCATATAGGGTCTATAAGATGATATTACCAAATTGACACAAATTGTTTTTAAAAAAATGGATTTTGGCTAATCCGAATTTTCTCCTTTTTTTTTTGTTAAATTTTTAGGATATTAATATTTTCACGAGTTATTTTTTTATGCGCCCTATATTTAATTTTTTTTATTTTCACATATGGTAAAGAAGTTATATAGAAATATAAAATAATACAAAATCAAAAAGTTTCGACCGTTTTGTAAAAGAGTAAAAACACTTTCTATGTATTTTTGGCTCATATCTGTACTTGGATTGAAAGCTTTTAAAAGCTTATATAATCTTAGTTTGTTTGGGAATTCATATTTATTTGATATTTATAAAACTTAAGTTCCTTACTATTAAATTAGCTAACATTTAAAAAATTCTTCTAGTCTTTTATTGTGTAAAAATTATGACTAAATTCATTGTTCTATTATAATAATTTTGAGAGGCAGAAAAAGAATAAATTTTCATACACCACTATTCCACCAAAAATATAGTCCCTGCTAGTTTCGAAAACAATTTACCATTTCTATCGAAAGTTGTGCAATTGTGATGAGGACAGAAAAATATGGTCATTTAGATCTCTTTCACCTAAATATATAAGACATATAAGCAAATATACATTGAATGTATAATCTACTCAGAAATCAGAGAGGAATCCTACCTTTAAAAAATAGGACATCTTCAAATATGCCACGTCAGTAATTTAACGGTTGACAAGGAGAACACGATGGGTGTGACCGGTCGGCAGGAGATGCTCACTCTTCCATAGCACCTGGTCCCACCTTATATGTTTTCGAGGTACGAGTTTGGTCCGCCATTATTCTTTTTTTAATGTCAGTTGTTTTCTTGAAATGTTGTTATAATAACTTGTTATTGCTATGAAGTACTAGTGAAATTGCAAGATACGCATAAAAAGGCCGTCGAATTCTTTTTTTTTTAATGTTAGTTTTTTTTACTTGAAATGTTGTTTTAATAACGTGCTATTGCCATGTAGTACTAGTGAAATTGCGATGATATATATAATAAGGCCGTCAATTTCTTTTTTCAATATCAGTTTTTTTTTGTCATAATAACTTGCTAATGCTACTCGTTATTGTATCATATTTTGACTGACGTAGTTATTCCAATGTTTTAAATCTCTTCGTCTTACCGCTTTTAATTGGGCTTTTTATTTGATTTATTTAAATATCCAGTTATTAAAACAATGAATTAAGAACTATTAGATAATAACAATTTCAGAATCTAGTTCCGTTTTTTTTTTCTTTAAGGTACTGAGCAAACAAATTGTGATCGGAGGTAGATTCTCTATGATTCTATAGATTCTTCCAAAGCACTGATGATAAAATGTTTATTATTTGTACTATTCAATTTTTTGTTTTCTTTCAATCGGTGTTATCTTCTTTTTTATGTTACAATTATATTATCTTTGCATATTTAATTTTTTACATTAAATGTATAAAATAAAATTTAAAAAAAGTATAAGACATATATGTACAGTAACATATGATATGGATTATAATGTTAAATGTTTGTGTTCTGAAATTTCATCTCATGGTAGAATGTGTAAACGATACAATGTCCCCTCCAGATTGATATCTTGAACTCTTATTAAAAAAAATATTTTATGTTTCCTGATTTATTTTTAATTTGCATTGTTAATAATAATAATTTATAATAATAATAATAATAATAATAATAATAATAATAATAATAATAAATATAATCATATTTATGATACTAATACATGCAACCTTTATCCTCCTCCTTCCCCAAAGGAATAGAATCTGATAGTTTTTCTTCTTTTTTATGGTTCTTGTAAATAATACTTTTCAACAAGCCTATATATAAAAACCACAATTAGAAAATCATAGTGCTCGTTACGGTCATTGGCATAATAAGATGCGGAACATTTCAAATGACGTGTTTAATATTTCAAGTTAAAGACTACACCTTGCATTTCCTACAAATATACATCGACCATTGCTTCTAAACTTTACAATTACAAAACAAAACTTTACATGGCCTGTATATCGAGTATCTGAAACATAATCCTCCATCGTGTTCATGTTTTTCTTCGTCCTATAAATATAGTACTGCTGGACATGTTATTACAGGTGACGTAAATATACATGCCAAGAAAACCTACGCATTCTATCCGGAGAGCGAACTCAGTGAAAGCTTAATTGTATTTATGTGAAAACATAAAGTAATTTATAGCATCTCGATAACTG
>PRKT01002004.1:12789-38257 GCA_003671525.1 Saccostrea glomerata | reverse complement strand
AATACTGTTTGGTGTTGTGTTAGGTTAAGTTAGGTTAGGAACATAATTTTTTTTATAAATGTTGCTAATTGAATTATAAATTCCTTTCTATTAATTTTTTTTTTATAATTATTAATTTATTGTCAATTACTTTCATTTGGCTGTAATATGTTTTTACATGAACAAAAGATTGACAAGGAATAATGATAAAGTGTGTTTTTTTTTAAAGTTTTTTATTTTCTTTTTATCTTTCGGTCATCTTTCGGTCCTTTGGCTTTAATATTTTTGTTTCAAAATTCAAATCATGGCTCTACAATTAAGGAGGCCTCCACGTGGCTAGAGCTGGGAACATAGGGAAACTATGAATATTATTCAGGTACTAATTGAAAAGGTCTTTATTAATTTATCATTATTATTAGTATCAAAATTATCAAAATTCATATTTTCCTTATGTGTGTGCTAACGTCCTTAAAATGAAATTTATATTTAAAACATATCACCAGGTTTTAAAAAGAAGATCATATTACAAAATCATTTATTTTACAATTCAATAATGAAAGTCAAGAACAATGATCAGTGTATATACACATGCCCTGCCAGAGGGGGGTTGGTCAGACTAGCTGAGAACAGGTGTTTGAACAAAAGGAGTTTATTGTCAACTTGACCAAGTGTCAACAGCTGTGTATATAGTGCATGTACACACACACACACACAGGGGTGCCTCTCTATCCCAGTACAAACAACACAGCTAGCTGATGTTTAAATAATATTCTCACCATATTCTCATAATACCCACTTTACAAGTGCTTAGCAATTATGCACATCTTTTAATTTTTATGAAACTTTTTTATTTCATAAACCTGGATTCTATAATTTCATTCTAATGGATACATATTGCTTTCTAATATCAATGAATATAATTATTTCTATTGCACACACACACACACCCTCACACACACACAAATAATAATTAAAAAAAAAAAAAAGAACTCCCCCAAATAAAACAGAACCAATAAAAAACAAATCTAAGTAATTGGAAAATAATAATGAATGCATGAATACTGAATTTCAAATTTAAATAAAAATAGAAAGACCAAAAAAATTAAATACCTTAGAAATTAATTAAATTAACAACTTGATTAATTACTTATTTTAACTTAATTATATATTATAAATGATTGGAATTAGAAAAAAAGGAACTTTATTAATTGATTAATTGCCTAGTTAAATTCATTAAAAAAATCAATCAATTAGTATTTTCACTGTAATGTCTATCAACAGGTTAAATCACAACGTTTTTATGTAACAGTACACATCATCAGCTATACAAATATTTTCATATTTTCCATAATGATTTTCGATATAAAATTATCTTTGGTAGGTACAAACTAGTGTGTATAAAAGTATTCAAGTAGGCAATGAAATATGTTCATATTAAATCATAATTCATATTTTATTTCATTTAGGAAATATGTAAATATTTAATGCTTCGTTTATAGTCTTAACTTTCCTTTCATATTTTTTTTTAACATAAAAATCATATATTATATTATTCACTTTTGATCAAGATTACGCTAATGATTTACTCGAAACGACTTCAGCGATCGCGATTTTAGATCGGGCGTGGTGTACGGTATATGAAGAATAGAAGAAGTGGCGCCCGATTTCTGTCGACTCGGAGGTAAGATTGGCTATAAAAGTTTACGGATATCAATATAAGTCATTTAAACATCACCTTAGGGTTTTATGTACCCTAAATCATTCAATTTTATGGGGCTTCTACCACTTTATTGGGGCTTCTACCCTCCTGTATGGGTATTCTCCAAAAAACGTGGGGCTTCTGGAATTTCCAGTTACCGATTTCAGATTAAAAATTATTATTTCTATGGTAATTCTCCGATCAAAGAAAACGGGTTTTGTTTGTTCTATTAGAAGATGTACATGTATGTGGGTCGTATAATTTGATTGAATTGGATATCATGATATGCAGAAAGAGGGACACGATTAAACAAGAACAGCAGCATTGAATGACTTAAATTATAATTAAAAATTTTATCCTTATGTTTCCATTTATTCAATGTCTGATAAATTAAACTTGCTAATTATTCAACTTTTTATTTGCAGAAATTTAAAATTAATTAGTTACAAATAACCTCAAGAGATAAACACAGATAATCAAAACTCCCGAAAATCATGCCGTGTGCATGTATATTTGTCGACTAACTACGTGTAGCTATGTAAGCATTGAGAAATAATTAAATGTTTATTTCTTTGTAAAAAAAAATTATTTTCAATGAATTGATTTCAAGATTATCTTGACCACAATAAGAAGTAAATAATAATTAAATCAGATTTTTAAGAAAGGCGTAAGAGATCTAAGTACGATTTATCACAATATTGATCGCGCTATTTGACGAGAACTAAATATTGTACGACTTACTATATTGCTTGTTTACGAGCGATAATTAGTTCGTTCCGCTTTCTATTATGTAAATTGCGCTTTTTCATTTTATTTTGATTTTATCTAATAAATCAAGAAAAACAAACAAGTAAAATCCTTAGTTTGAAAATAACATTCCGATAAAAACTTACAAAAAGAAATTTACACGATTCTAAACGCACGATCTCGCACGATTAAAAACGCACACGATTGAGTCTGATACACGAACGATCTTTCATGTTAAACGAACGTTCACTCACGATACACGAACGATTTTCCCATTCTCACTTAAAATTTAAGTGTAGTGGTGGAGAGAGAAACACACAACAGCACAATCACAATGCGTGGATAACTTTCTTCTGATCGGAATGGCCGTGCAACTTGCCACATTCCGTATCGAAAATAAACAAGTCCTCCTTTATTGGTTCATCCACATGCATCATGCTAATCTCAAAGGCTTTTAAGATTCCTATGCTTTGATTTGTTATAAGACTTTCGCCTTGAAACGTCCCTTGTTTTTAGTCCTAACAATAAGTGACAACAAACATCAAGTATGACAGAGGAAATTCGTTACCGAGATGCTTAGCATCGCTAGTTTAAAGTCGCCTGTTTCAAACGCTTTGGTGATTCGCAAGAGTTATCTCCCTGTTAACGCAAACCTTACCTTAAAGAAGTGGACTAAGGACCCCAAACCAATGCAGCAGGCCTGATCAAATGATGACTATTTAGCTAGCCTGGTCAAAATTGGATACAAAAAACTGTTGAATACAATAATAAGTATTTGTACATCTTCAAATTTTTAAAGGGGAGGGGTATGGGAGGGACCCTTCCACTGTTAAAAGGAATAGTGCTACAAGACCAGGAACCTATTTCGCTAGCCCGATGAAAATTTTTAAAAAGCCTCATGATTCTATTATATGTATTTCCTAATAAGGGTACATTGCCAGGGGGTCTGGTAAACATCGAAGATCCCATATTTAGAGCTTCATATTTTTACAGGTGAGGGGTATGGGAGGGACCCTTCCACTGTCAAAGGGAATTTATGTTACAAGACCGGGAACCCATTTAGCTAGCCCAGATGAAATTGGAAAAAAAGCCTCATAATCCTATTATAAATTATGTATTTGTGAATAAGAGATTGCCCTGGGGTCTGGCTAACATCGAAGATCCCATATTTAGAAATTCATATTTTTACAGGGGAGGGGTATGGGAGGGACCCTTCCACTGTCAAAGGGAATCGATGTTACAAGACTGGGAACCCATTTAGCTAGCCCGTGGAAAATTTTTTAAAAACCCTTATAATTCTATTATATGTATTTCTGAATAAAAGTACATTGCCCTGGGGTCTGGCTTACATCGAAGATCCCATATTTAGAAATTCATATTTTTACCGGCTAGGAGTATGGGAGTCACCCTTCCACTGTCAAAGGGAATTGATGTTACAAGACCGGGAACACATTTAGCTAGCCCAGAAAAAATTGGAAAATAACTTTTAATTCTATTATATGTGTTTCCTAATAAGGGTACATTGCCCGGGGGTCTGGTTTACATCGAAGATCCCATATTTAGAACTTCATATTTTCACAGTGGAGGGGTATGGGAGGGACCCTTCCACTGTCAAAGGGAATTTATGTTACAAGACCGGGAACACATTTAGCTAGCCCGGATGAAATTGGAAAAAAAGCATCATAATTCTATTATCTGTATTTCTGAATAAGAGTACATTGGCCTGGGGTCTGGCTTACATCGAAGATCCCATATTTAGAACTTCTTATTTTTACAGGGGAGGGGTATGGGAGTCACCCTTCCACTGTCAAAGGGAATTTATGTTACAAGACCGGGAACCTATTTAGCTAGCCCGGAGAAAATTGGAAAAAAACGTATAATTCTATTATATGTATTTCTGAATAAGAGTACATTGCCCGGGGGTCTGGCTAACATCGAAGATCCCATATTTAGAACTTCATATTTTTACAGGGAAGGGTATGGGAGGGACCCTTACACTGGAAAAGGGAATTTATGTTACAAGACCTGGAACCCATTTAGCTAGCCCGGAGAAAATTGGAAAAAAAGTCTTATAATTCTATTATTTGTATTTCTGAATAAGAGTACATTGCCCAAGGGGTCTGGCTAACATCGAAGATCCCATATTTAGAGCTTCATATTTTTACAGGGGAGGGGTATGGGAGGGACCCTTCCACTGTTAAATGGAATTTATGTTATAAGACCGGGAACCTAATTAGCTAGCCCGAGGAAAATTAAAAAAAACCGTATATGTATTTCTGAATAAGAGTACATTGCCCGGGGGTCTGGCTAACATCGAAGATCCCATATTTTTTAGACTTCATATTTTTACAGGGGAGTGATATTGGAGGGAACTTTCGACTATCAAAAGGTATTTATGTTTCAAGACCAGAAACATTTTTATAAAATAGTTTGCCCGGATAAAATTGGAAGAAATACGTCAATGAGATTTTAGAACGCGGTTTGCACTTTGAGGGTGGGGTATTAGGGTTCAGTTACGAACTTTTGTGAAATATTGGTGACGGAACCTTTTCAAGATTTCAAGATTTCAAGTTTCCCTCAAGTTTTCAGTCCTACTATACTATACGAATGTAATGGTTTGGGCTTTGGATATCGGCTTGAATATATAGCTTAGTTTGTAGAGCTCCTGACTGGAGATGCATGGGTCCCGGGTTCGATTCCCGGTTCAGCCATATATTTTCTCCTTTCCTGTTACAGATTTTGTGCCGTTGACCACCCCTGGAATTGCAGGTGAAAGTACTGCCAGAGGCAGTACGAACTTGGGTTGTGTCTTCGAGGGTGAAGACAATTTAAGGAAGGAGGAATGTAATGGTTTGGGCCTTGGATATCGGCATGGATAGCTGAATAGATAGTGCACTTGACTAGAGATATAGGGGTCTCGGGATCAATTCCCGGTTCACCCATACATTCTCTCCTTTCCTGGAATTGCAGGTGAAAGTCCTGCCAGGGGCAATACGAACTTGGGTTGTGTCTTCGAGGGCAAAGACAATTGAAGGAGGGAGGAATGTAATGGTTTGGGCCGTGGATATCGGCCTGAATAGCTCAGTTGAGAGACCATCTGACTGGAGATGCAGGGGTCCCGGATTCGATTCCTGGTCCAGCCATACATTTTCTCCATTCCTGTTACACGAATAAACATCGGGATCAATACGTAGAATATATCTACCACTTGTGGGCTTCCTTTAGTTTGCAAACAGTATTAAATTCAGCTATATATTCTGACCAACATTACGTTTGAGAAGATGTAATTAGTTTAAAGCAAACTTCTGAATTCGTTATTATGAATTTAATCTGTTATAACAAATTTGTTGATTTTGTTACAACGAATTCAAAAATTTGATAAAACGAATTAAACTGACTATAACAGATTCTAAAACTTGTTATAACGCATTGAATTCGTTTAAACGAATTCCATAGTTTTTTATAACGAATTAAATACGTTAAAACAATTTCGACAAATCATTATATCGAATTCATATGTATTTTTCTACTGATTATTGAATTTGATTAAACGAATTTAATTTGTTTTAACAATCTTTAGAATTTGTTCAAACGAATTTAATTTGTTATGACAAATTTTGAATTCGTTTTAACGAATTTAAATCGTTATAACAAATTGAAGAATTTGTTATAACAGATTAAAATCGCTATAACAAATTCAAAGAAATTGTTATAATGAATAAAATTTCTTATAACAAATTCGACAATTTGTTATATCAAATTTCAAAAGTATTTTTATAGATACTAAATTGGCTTCCGTACATAGCCATCCAGCAAATCACAAATTAAAGTTTGTTTCGGTCGAAGTCGAGCAAGTGCCTGAAAATCGAGTCTTAAGCCTAATTACTCCTCTATCAAATAACACCAGTCCAATACGAAAATTCGTAATTTTAAAGCGTAATATTACAAGTTATCGTAATATAAAACTTATATTACGATTTTTCGTATTGTAGTTAAATTACGAATATGCGTAATATAGCTGATGTAAGAGACTATATTACGATTTTTCGTTATCCAAGACAAATTCAAGCATTGCAAGAAATTGAGTGGCGGGTAGCAAAGTATGGCGTTTATTACGAGATGTCACGGGCGATAACTTGTACGACGCTTATACTGAGATTTGAAATTCTGTGTATTTTAATAAGAATTGCACGAACAGTTGAATTATGAAACGAGGGTGTGATGTTTATGGTAGACTTCGGAAGAAAAGTAGGGAGTTCGGGTGATATAGACCAATGCTTCATGCTTGAGCGAATATTGAAATTTACTGGAAAATTGGTCTTATCCGTGGGAAAATTCCTATAAAAGAATAATAAAAGAAATTGTTCACTCACCCATCGCTGGCGATACTTTCTTCTTGAATTTCCATGCTTTCTGATAGGCGTAACTGACCAATCTGACCGCATGCTATCATTAGCCGAAGAATCTGATATATTACTGACGTCATACTTTGCTACCCACCACTCAAGGGAGAGAAGTGGCGTTAACCGAGGCTCTTAGTTGTAGGAGTAACCTTGAACGTGTCCTAATGACCTTTGGTTAAGGTCATGCCACATCCTTAGGTCATGGGCAACTTTTATAGGATCTTTAGCATTTTTTGTAGGAAAAAAGTAGATTATAAAGTTTCACCATAAGAAAGATATGGATCAGTATGCAAAGGCAACCAGACAGCAATCGAAACGAACAGATATTTCCTAGATAATTCCTATATACCCCTTAAAACTTCTTTTTCAGATAAAAAGAAGAAAGATGAAACGTATCATGGCTTATACAAGTCATTTTGTTATATTTATTTCAGTTAAAAAAAACATAGGCCTTTCAGTCAATAAATCCATAGATATATCGACTTCATAAAAAGATTATTGCCCCTTTCTTTAACGAGGCTTGGGGTGGCAGCCATTTTCAGACTATTGCTATCTCCTTTAAAAAAAGAGCTCTATATAAAGAAATAGAAAATGATCAAATTTTAAAACTTAAATTTTTCAAAATATTTCTTTGCCAAATAATAGTTGACAGCTTAAGATATCATAACTAAAAAAATTAGGTAAATCTGGTGGTTAATTTGGGATTAATTTGTTGACCCCCCAGCCTCCTTAAAGTCGATATACACAACTGTATCTGTGGATCTATATCTGTATAATATCAAACAAAAGTAAATAATGAAACTTTTACAACTGAAAAAATGAACTTATATTTTAGATATAGCTACTAAAGAATGAAGAATTTGTCTTCATTTTCGTTGAGAAATAAATTTAAAAGGATGTGTTTGTGCAACACTGATGCCCCCAAATGGCAACATAGCAAAGGTCAAACATTTCTTACATGCAAAGAAGAAGGTATGGTTTCCATACAAATTTTGCCCTGTTTTCTAAAAATTGAAACTGGTGTAAAAGTTGAAAACTCCTGCTTTTTAAATAATTGAAAAAAATATGCAGAAAAATCATACAAGTCCTTATTCTCAAATGTGTTTTTAAATGCTAATTTTGACGTCATAAACTTGTGCATTTTCCCGTATTTTCTTTAAAAGTTGCAGAAGACACCAATTTTCAATGGAATTTTCTTTCAGATAACATGGTCCACAGGCATCGCCCACAAAGATCTTGAGATATGTGATTTGTTATTGAATTTTGCACAAAATAAAAAAAAAATTAACGTGGGCGACGGCTATGGACACTGTTTTCTAAAGGAAAATCACCCTTGAAATGCGCAATTTTGAGGCTTTTTCTTTTGAAGATAGAGAAATGCTTCACATTAATGACATAATATTTGCAGAATGGTAAACCTTCATGGCATATTTTGTCCTGTTTTATCAGAGTCATTTATTTAAGTAATATTTAAGCCAGTGTCAAAACTTTTTGATGTCATTACATTTTTAGGGCGCAATATAGCTAAAACCATACCCTCTTCTTTAATATATTTGTGTACAAAGTATCGTATTCTCATTGGATATACAATTGTGAAATATGAAAGTAGGCCAAGCTTAAAAGTTTTTTTTCAGAAGTAATCTCCAAGGTCAAGGCAATTAGTATCCATTATAAGGTCTTGCAAAGAAGAATACATATGCAAAACATGGAAGCCTTAGCTCTAACCCTTCAAAAGTTATGGCCAAGGTTACCGAGTTTAAAAAGTAGGTCTAACTTCTAGGTCAAAAAGTCATTATTTTTAATATTAAATGAAAGGTCTTGTCAAAAGGATTACATATGTAAAATATCACTAGCACTTAGCGTTTAAAAGTTATGGCCAGGATTGAAGTTTTTTCATAAGTACTGAAAACTCCAAAGTCAAGGTCAAAGTTCATGGTTATTGGTAACGAATAAAAGAACTTGCCACAAAAAATACAATGAAGTATGGAAGCCCTACCACTTCAAAGGTTAGGGTCAAGGTTGTCAATTTTGAAATGTAGGTCCAAGGCCAAGGTCAAAAGTTCAGATTTGGTAGTACGCAGAGAAAGGAAGGTCTTGCCACAAGGATGAAATATGTAAAGTATAAATGCACTAGTCCTTATCCTTTTAAAGTTTTGGTCAAGGTTCGCATTTTAAAGGTAGGTCAAATTTCAAGGTCAAATGGTCAAAGTTCTTGGTATTTAATAAAGGAACTACTCACAAGGACTATACATGTAGCATATGAAATACGTTGTTTACATGTGCAATTGACTTAATTTTACTCAAGGACGTAGCATCGATTTTGAAAAAAGGGGGATCAATCCTGCAAAAGAAATCCCCTGACATTCCAAAAAAGGAAAGTAAAATTGTCCAAACCCGAAAATCCTATTTTTATGTAAGGGGGTGGGGTGGGGTGGTCGAACTTCTTTAAGTACAATTTTTTTTTCATGCGCTACCGCCCAACCGTCCAACCTTCTTAATTGAGTTCACTGCACCAAAAAGTGGATGGAGAACCGCCTTGAATGATCATTTTCAATGGTAAAAGTAGCTTCGGCTACAATGGTTTTCATTTTATTCGGACTGTTTTAGCTTTTGTCTGTAGGAACAAAAAATATTTTAAAAGAAAAAATAAAAGGATTGAATTCACAATTCACCGTGGGGTAAGAAATGTAAAAATTCCGAAACCCAAGCTGACCAATGAGAAAGTGTGTAGCAAATGCAGCTTCGGTAATGAACCGAACTTTTCAAAGCAACATGCGCTCTAACGGGTCGTTAATTTGGCCTATAAATAAAACCAATTACACACTGTCCTCACAAGAGTACCATCGACTGATCAAGGAAGGTAGCTATAGACAGGGCAAAGGAGAAAAAGGTCTCGGAAAAGGATCGAGCCGGTAAGCGTCACAGAAAAGTCCTGAAAGACAACGTCCAGGGTATCACCAAGCCGGTTATACGCTCGCTGTGGTGGTGTTAGACGATCAAATCTCCGCTCTGATATATGAGGGAAGTCGTGGATCCGAGCATACCAGGAGGAAGCCTGTCACAGCCGTGGACGTGGTCTACGCCCTGTAACACCGAGGATGTACCTAAGACGGATTTGAAGGTTAAAAGGCTTGAATGTCGAAACAGAAATGAAAAACCAACAAACCAACAAACGGCCGCGCTTTGACCGCCACCCACACTTTTCAAATAGATGTCTCTAAGAGAGCGTTTAGAGTAACGTTATTTATTTAGTAAATGTGATAGTGTTCACAATACAAAGATAATCGAATGAATAAATTGCATAACATTTATCAACTTAATTAATATAAAACATTTTGTTTATGAATATTAACGTAAAATAACAATGCATTATGAATTATAGGGTAAATTAAGTCCCTTTATATATTCTATATTCCTACAGAAACTATGGTAAGATATATATGAAGTTAGATTTTTTTGTAGGAAAAGAATTTATTTTTTGCTTTAATTTCTTGTTCATCTTGATGATGCTATTAGACTGATGTCTTGAGTAGTGTGGGTATGAGTGATCGCCTTACTGGCGATGACACGCATCAGTCTACTTAAACATGTTAAAAAAAGAAAACTGTTTGATTATTAATCAAGGCAGTTTTGGCAGTGTATAAATTATCGCATAAAGTCATTGATGTTTTTACGCTAGTAGTAAAAAAAAGACACTGTATTTTTCAATATCGATGGTTATTTGCTGTTCGGTTACAAATGAAAAAAAGATTCTTTTCCCCTCATTTTTTTGTTTTGGAGTTCTTGGCCGCCAAACGATCCAGTTGACAGGCAGCGCCGCCCGCGGCAGCAAGAAGACCATGCAGAATCACCCCCGTCATCTTCAGCTGATGTAAAGCCTAGATTTAATGTTTATATTTGTACATGTATGATGTTAACAAAAACTTTCTTAAAAGCTCATGAAGCTTGCAGCAGGCACGTATCATCGTTTTTGAAAGTGAGGGCCAACCAGAAATTTTTTTTTTTATTAACCCCCCCCCCCAAGATAAAATTACAAGTTGCCTGTGGGGGGGGGGGGGGGGGGGTAATGGCCAACTTTTTCAAAGCCAAGTTACTTTCTCTTTCAATTTCTTTCCATACAATTCGTTGATATCACTATACTATATGGTAAAAAGTGGGGGGAAGGGGGGGGGGGGAGGCAACCATCCTTTCAATGAACATTTACTATTATAGTAAAGGTAATGTTGCCCTTCCCCTTCCTGTTGCTACGCCCCTGCGTTAGGCACCAAAATCCGCCTAGTCCCAAAATCTGGTGATGATATTTTTTAAAATTGTGTGTCTTGCAACCTCTGTTTGGAATCAATTTATTTTTTGAAAATATCTCAAACTGTTTTCCCTACACAACTCACTAAAAATGCATTGTTTTCCTAAGAAACTAGTGGTACTGTGAGCGATGAGCGATGATTTGCTGTGGCCGTGAAACCCAAAATATGTGTCAGATCAAAATGCGCAATGGCAATATGTAATAAAGATTCTGTTAAATTAGTTTCATCAAATTTCATTCAGTGGTATGAGCGGAGTTGCGGATAAGAGAAAAAGCGTATCAAACGGACGGACGTGTATGTAACGTGGCATATCGTAGTACTTCGTACGAGCATCGTTTTATAATATCGTAGAAATATTGTATCCAGTTCGTAACACTATCGCTTCTATCCGGATTCCATATACGGCCGATTGTTTCCTCTATAGAGATACGAATTAGGTCACCATGTCTCGATTACACTGTTCTATTTAACACCAGAGAGAAATTTTGTTGTTTTACCTAGATATGGAATGCAGATGATTTGAGCTTTCGTTGCATTAAAAATAGTCTTGTTTAATTACAAATTTGTTCGTAATATGTATTGATCAGTTAAAATGAATATGCAAAAACAAAACCATGTTCTTGTTTTAGTGCTAAAATCACGTTGTTTAATGTGTAGGGAGGTCCGTGGAATAGCCCCGCTAAGCTATAAAAACCGACATTCATCAGCAACTTGATGCAATTTACAGTGTTTATACTGCAAAAGACGACATATCGATGCGATCTAATCAAGTATTTCATTCTACAGCCAAACATATGGAAGGGAATTACCGCCAAAAGTCTATGTATCTTGCTTTTATTCTTATTCTGCCTACTTCTTTATGCTTTGTTATTATTGTAATTATATGTCACTTTATTGTTTTCGTATTCGTCTTTATTACATTACACTTGAGCTTTTATCGTTCTTTATTTTGTCCTTACTTCTATGTTGCTTTATTCTTGTGAATACATTTTACTTTCTTTTAATTTGATACTGTTTCTTAAGTACAGCTATTTGTAAGAACCAGGAAGGGGGTGATTCATGACCAATTCAGATTTTTACAAAATTTTAATATGTTGCTTCATGGACCAAGGGAACATCATTGGACAACATAATTTTTTTGGCCAGCCTTTGTTGCCATGGAAACAATGCACCCTGTAAACGCACATGGCAACCAAGCAAAAAATTGAAAATATTGTGAATTTAGCTATTTTTTAATGCAGGAACACACCATTTCTGATGAAAAAGATATAATTATTTTTTTTTTCCTGAAAAGTACATACAAAATGATTAATGATTACCATAAGGATAAAATTATTCAGGATTTATTAAAGGTGCTGAATGTGAATTTAATATACAGTGTTTCATGAAATTCACTTTTTACAATATTTCTTAAAATCTAACATATTTTAGAAGCATATTAAGAAAAAGGCCCGCATGATAAAGAAATCTGAAAACATGGAACAGAAAGAGCACATTCTTTATTTTAATAAAATGAAATAAAACCCATGGGTTTTTTAAAAATATTCTGTAACCATGGCAACGAAATATCAGAAAATTCATTTTTTTTCACAAAAATATCCATTTTTAGAAGTAAAGTGTAAGAAAAATTACACATGTTAAGGAAACCTGATAACATTGGATAGAAAGAACACATTCTCAATTTTATCAAGATTAAATTAAACCCAATATTTTTCCAAACATATTCTGTTACCATGGCAACGAAATATCATATTTTTTTCACAAAATAATCATTTTTAGAAGCATAGTTAGACAAATATCACACATGTAAAGGAAATCTGATAACTTGGGATAGAAATAGTACATCCTCAATTTTATACCCATGGGTTTTTAAAAAATGTTCTGTTACCATGGCAACGAAATATCACAAAAATTCATTTTCAAAACTTACCCATTTTCAAAAGCATAGTTACACAAAAATCACACAAGTTAAAGATATCTGATAACATTGGATAAAAAAAACACATTCTGAATTTGAATAAAATCTAATAAAACATATGCATTTAAAAAAAATATTCTGTTACCATGGCAACCGAATATCACAAAAATTCATTTAAAAACAATAACATGTTTAACATTCATATCCAGAAAAAATCCCACATGTAAGAGGAAACTAACATAAGACAGAAAGAGCACATTCTTAATTTTATTGTTATTATAATGAGTATAAGCGATGGATTAAGAAAAATATTATGTTACCATGGCAACGACATATCACAAAAATACATTTTTCAAATGACCTATGTAAGAAGCATATCCAGTCATACAATTTACATCACATAGTGCTGTTATCTTCAAACAACAGCCTGTTTCTTATGTTTTCTCTCTCTTCTTCCTCTTCTATTGACTGCAAGATTTCTCTCAGTTGTTCATCATTCTCTTGTTCCTCCTTGAAACCACTGGCCTTTCCATTCAAAGAAAGTCTACCAAAATAAGAGTTTATCTGAGAAGGCTGCAGCCATTCTTCTGAAGTGAAAAACTTCTCCCCATTGCTATGTCTCAGTGATCTCATTTGCTGGGCCACTTCATTTGGATTAGCTTTTCTTCCTGATTTCTCACCTTCTTGATACACTCGTACTAGAAATTCTTTAACTTTTGCAGAAAAGCGGGCAAATTTTCTTGCCTTTTTTAGTGCCCATCCTTGGGGAAGCTTTTTTCTTGATGAGTTTGAATCTTCAACTGAGTGAAGATCAGTGCCTATTTGTAGGATCTGCTTGGACATGAAGAGATTTGAATGGCAAGTCTCCGACCAAAGATGTCGAATTTCATCAAATGTAGAGCTTTTTTCCTGCACATGCCGATCCAAATCTGTATGTTCTAGAAGATGCTGATAGGAGGAAAAATGCTGATTACAACCTAATTCGGAACAGTGGAAAATCTGTGGACAGTTTTCTTTTCTCTGAGAGGAGATACTTCCATACTGTGTCTGTGGCTCTTCTTCAAAGTCAGACAGTATGATAAGTCCTGTTTGACTTTGCTCAGTTTTCAAAGCATCCTCTCTCTTGATCTTCACACCAATGCCCACATTGAAACTATGCCAGGCAATGATGTATTCTCCTTCAAAAGAAAGATTACTGATAGAAGAGACTCCTTTGAAGCAATGACTTGTCATAGTTTGCTTCTTCTTATCAACCTCCACTACTGCACACTGGCATCCAACAACACCACTTCCATCCATGATTGCGTTCTTCAAGTCAAATGGTGTTATTACATTTTTTCCTGATGAAACAAACATCCTTATTTTTGAGCGCATGTGTGAAATTTTGGAGTCACAATAACTTTTGCCTGCTTGGGCTTCACTAAAGTCATATCGTAGTATATTGATACCTATATTAAGAAAAAAGTAATGCATCAAACTAAAATATGATTGTTAAAGACATACATGCATGCAGTCAATAGCATTTAATGTGAGTGAACTTTAACTGTTTATAGGGAGAATTTAAAAAAAGGACAGTGTTAAATGTTTACACAACTGTGTCAAGGCAAATTAAAGCAAGACAAAATTGTTCTCTGATATCACAAAAAAATGAGAAAATAATAGTTTTTATGTGTGAAAAGTTCATGCAGGCAACTGATTGTCAACTTACCTGTTCTTTCACTAATTCCATGTAAACTTAGCCACAGGCACCCGGCATTATCACTCCTTAGAAATACTTCTTCTACTTCTGGCCTTTGCACCCTTAAAGTCTGAAGGATATGCTCCAGAGCTGATGCGACAGCAAACCAATCTTGTTTGACTGCGCCAAAAATATGCGTGAATGTCTTGTGCTAAAAAAATAAGATCAAACATTTTAAACATTTGACAATATAAAATTCTAAAAAAAAAAAAAAAAGATTATAGAATGCATCATATAAATTAACTTATCTAAATATATAAGTAAAAATTTTGTCATCAATGCAAATTGCTGAGGAAGAGAGTACTTGATAATTTTTTAAAATCTGGCAGATTTTTAGAAAATATTTTATCAATCAGCAGCCTTGTTGTATTCTGCAATCAATAATCCAAAAGACAATTGTGACATAAAATCATGTTGATTCTGAATCTAATTACAGTTCTAAACCATTACCTAGGGCCGATGCAAACTAAAAGTGTGCATATTGCTGAAATATTCCAAAACAAATACATTCACAAAATAAAATGCATCAGGCATATACTAATACCTTCAAAGATCCATCTTCTGCTCTGAAAACAGCAACAGAAATGTGCCAGCTCATGCCCTTTTGACCAAAAAAGTCTGACTGCTTTTCCCTGTACATTGCGGGAAGAAATTTCATGGCCCAGTCCATGATGATGAGTAGCTGATGAGGCTGAAGCTCTTCCAATATCTTGTATCTTCCTTCTTCTTGATTCTGGGTTCTAAGAACGTGAGCTTTCCAATCAGAAATTTTTTCAATTGCCTTCTCCACTCTAACTGATAATTCTTCCACTATTTCTGATGCTGTAATTAAGATATGACAAACCATAAATATGAAATTTCAACATTTGATTATCAAACTTTATTTTTAACAAAGAGCTTGGTTCAATTTATGCATAAAATGGCCCTGTACAATTAATTACCATCACCCTCTTTTCCATTTCATATATCAAAATAAAGTAAACACTTGGTGCTTTCATTTCATTTAATAAAATTTCTTTTTGAGAATCCAAATATTGGAAAACACGCTTTGGAAAATAGCAATGTTCTTGAAATTTGCAGAAAACATACATATTTGACTACTTTTAGCAAAGAATTAAAATATGAGCACAGCCCACGATCCAAAAAATGAAACATGTTTTTGATCTTCAGAAACAGATCTTTCATTATGTATTTGCATATTTTGGATCAGAGGTTGTGCTCTATATGAAATATTGAAAAAATACTTTTTAAAATTTCTTATCAATAAACTTACATCTGCTTTTCTGCACTTCCTCGAAAAAGCCACTGCTTATTTCTTCAATGAGGTTACATTTTCTACAAAGTTCCTCATGTTCATGGTCACACTCTTCCTGGAGCAAGACATTGCTTGGGTGACTAAGAGCGAACCTAAAACAGTGATCTTGACATCCACTAGATTGTCCTACACTGAATTTATATTCTGATTTTAAATATATCTTCAGATTCTTTAAACTATTTGTCAAACTGGTTATGGTGTTCAATCCAGATCCAAAGTCTTTCAAATCCTCACACATTTGTATGAGATCATCTACGGCTGCTGCACCATCAGTGGCAATGTTATCAAGACCACATAAACTTGTTCTTTTACTAGCAGAGCAGGTAGACATGATCTTGTACAATGTTGAATCAGATAATGGAATAAAATCCATTTCCGCGCAGTATGATTTATACATTCTCAGTAAAGAAGAGTGACAGGTTGTTCTCACTACCTGTGGTATTGTGATTGTCTTTCCATTGTCACAATGCAGATCTCTGGTTCCATAAGAACAAATCTGAAAGAATTTGGGATCTAAAAAAAATGACAATGCATGTTCAAGTTTTTCTCTATTCATGCGGTGTCTAAAAGCTGGTTCCACACTAACTGGTAAGGTGCCTGCGCCATGAGATGCTGCATGTAATCGACTTTGATCAATTTCCCACTTTGTTAGACCAGGAATAAGCTTTTGGAGTTCAGATTTACTGTGTGCGTTTGGTAAAGATAGAAGAGACAGGAGTTGACGCTTTAGGGCATTATTTTCAGCCTCACAGTAGAGTTGAAGAATTGAATCTGTTATTTCAAGTTCTGTTTTATCATTTCGCTCATTCTTGTCCTGATGGTTGTCTTCAAGAAGTAAACCGAGCAGTTGTCTTGATTGTCCAGGGGCCATCTGATCTAGAACTGTGTGCACGGCATCCGTGGCCTTCCTTTTTAAATATCTCCTTGTGCTGGCTTGAACTTCGTTCAAAGGTGTTTGCAGCTGATACTTCATTGGACTGATTTGGCCACCACTTAGAGATGTAAGAGCATTGTTGAGGTTATCTATTCCATCATTTAGCTGTTTTTGACCTTCTGAAGTGGTGCTCCAACTTGACTCCTGTGACAAACTGCAGGTGGTTGATTCCTCAGTCTAGAAATACATAATTTGAAATATGAAATATTTCCATTTCTATTTTTTTTCTGTGATAACTCTGTGAAAGTTAGCGGAGTTGATTTCTTGATAATTCTACCGGAATGTATATTCCAGTAGGTCGATAGGCCAGGAGCGAAGGAAGCCTTATATGCCTGCAAATCTTGTGCACATTTGTCTCTGATGCTAAGGAGGCCAAGTTTGCAAGTAAATCTCGTGAGACTGTCTTTGTGTTTGACATCAATGGGCGAGGTCTATTAAAATATTGGCATGGGAAATCTTGTGTAATTTTATTCTATATCTACATTTTTAAAATTTAAATCTACATTTTTATTTCACAAGAATTATCATGACAGATAATAAGGCTATTCGAACTATTTCTAATGAAATGAAAATATAAGGATTTGCCTGTTATGCAAATTATCCCATGTTTCCCACTAGCATTGATGCACTGGCATAATATACTAACTTGACAGATATTCCTTAAATAATTCAGACAAAATAAATCCTTTTCTTTTTTCAAAGCAGTTATAGTGTTTTCAATGTTTCATGAAGAAAATATGTGTAACTTTTTTATGATCTTCTAGGTGCTAAAGTTTGCTTCAAATCTGCAACATTTAAGTCAAACAGCTATTTGGCCTTTGAACTATGACTGGGAAAACCAACAAGAGACTTAAGGGGCACGAGCCTCAAGGGTTTTACTGAAAACGATGTGCCAAGTGTCTGCCGAGCAATGGGGCTCTTGTTTTTCCATATTGAAACTGGAGCTTACCAGTGATCCTCAGTATACCTACAGAAGGGGAGAAATCAGTTTCCAAATGAAAATTTAAATTGTTAAAGTACAGCAAAGAATTATCCTAAAAATAAGCGAGACACAGCAGCCCTCCACCCAACCCCCTACCCCCCGCCCCCCACACCTTGCATGGGCTTGAGGTAAAATATTTTATATCTTCTGTAACTTGTTGAGTAGAATACCTACTTATTTACTTTGCAGAGAGTAAATCTTCAAAATAAATACCTGTGACAAAGTCTCTGAATTGCAATCTTCACTGTAATTATCATTTCTTGGCCGGAGTCTCCTGGATTGCTGAAAAAATATTAATATCATGATAGATAATAAGGCTATTAGAACTGTTTCAAATGAATGCCAAGCAATCGGCCTGGGGAAACTCAAATTTTAAAATGTATCAAGATATTGGAGCCACAATACAATGTGCAATACAAAATATTGATATGGTAAAAAATTGATATGGTTATTATTTATTTGTATATAAATGAACAAAACAACTCGTTCCAGGGAAAAAAAATCATATTTAATAAGAAATGGTATTTCTGTAATGTATTCAGGATATTTATTGTATTCTGTAATGTATTCAGGATATTTATTGTAAATAATAAACTCAAAATGAAAATGAAGAAAGAAAATCAGATTTCATTTTGCAATATTTCCTCATTTGTATGGATATGCATATCATCCTCACTCATGTATTGCTATTCTACAAGCCATTACCATATTTTACATGAAAATATTAGATACAATGCATTAATATTTGGATATGAAAATGTAAATTGAGAAATAAATTGATATTTAAATGTTTTACTTTATTTTAACAAGAGGCCCGTGGGCCTCTTGGGTCACCTGAGTATCATCTAACAACTTTCCAACAATTGAATTTGATTTGTGTTTTAAACCAGAGGCCATCAAATTTACAATTTTGAATGGGGCATCATTGCTTATCATAACTATACACTTAGCATGTTTACTTTAGTTACTTAATACTCAGGCGTAGATCAGAGTAACAAATGCATTTTAACTTCATTAGTTCTGCACCCCATCCAACAGGATCGAACCACTGATCCAGGGGCCACTTCTTTCAAAATTTAGGAAATCTTATAAATTTTATTTCATCATGTTGTTGATTTATATCAAAGTGCAGATTTAAAAGCATTTAACTGCCGGTATTTTTAGAATAAGTATCCCCCTCCCCCCAAAGTACCTCTGTCCCAGGGGTCCGGAAATTAACCATTTAGAAAGAGGCAGCTTTCTCCGTCATAAATATGAACTAAGGTCAATGGCATGATAATACTTAGGAGCAAAGGAAAAGATTTTCAAAAAATCCATGAATTTTCACTATTTAAGAATTAGAGCCCTGCCCTAACACAAGAAGCCCTGACCAAGGGGCAATGAAATTCATAAATCTCAAAGAGGCAATATTTCCTCCTCATAACTATATAGTACTACATAGTTCATTGGTTTAATACCCAGGTGCAGAAAAGAAGGTTTTATATTTAAAGAATTTATGCATTTTCACTGTATTATATCAATAGAGATCCACCCTTACACCAGAACCCCCAATCCAGGGGCCATGAAATTCACAATTTTGAGAGAGGGATCCTTATTCAACATTACTATGTACTTAGTTAGTTTATTTAATACCCAGGAGCAGAAAAGAAGAACCTAAAAAATATGCATTTCACTATATAATCTTTATAGCCCAATCCTAGCACTAGAACCCCTGACCCTAGGGCCATGAAATTCAAAATTTTGGAAGAGGCAGCCTTATTCCACATAACTATGTACTTGGTTAGACAGTTTATTTAATACCCATGAGCAGAGAAAAAGAATTTCAAAGCATTTATGCATTTTCATTATATAATCTATATAGCCCCGCCCTAGCACTAGAACCCCTGACCCTGGGGCCATGAAATTCAAAATTTTGGAAGAGGCAGCCATGTGCTTGGTTACTTTATTTAATGCCCAGGAGTAGCATTTATTTTAGTGGTTTTGGCCCAACCCCCAGGCCCAAGGGGGGGGGGGGCAGGGACCATGAAATTCACAATTTTTGTTCACTTCATCCATAGATGCTATATGCCAAAATTGGTCGATGGTTCAGTGGTTAAAGAGAAGGAGCTGAAATGTTGAAATGTTAACGCAGTCGACGCACGACAACGGACAAAAACAGATAGCAACAGGTCACCTGAGTTGACCCAAAAATCCTGTATTTCAATAAAATTTTGGTACATGTATTACCTCAGCTGTGTCATTCTGGGCCATTTTGGAGTTAGAAGAAGGGGGTTCTTTTTGACAACACTGAAATATATCATAACATATATTTTAGGTCATTTTACAACAGAACAGTACATTACATAAATATTACATGTAGTTCAGAGTGTAACATTGAAAATTTTCATCTCAAGAAAACCATTGTCAACAGAGGTGCAGCCGACTACATGCAGTATTTATTATATTATACTGAATGTTTTATACAAATACATATAACAGTGAACCATATGCGCGCATAAATTCTGCGCAGTCGCTATATTCTGGAATATTACCCGTCGCCAAGCACTGTTGGCTGGGGCTGTTGCTATACGCTGTAGGGCTTGGTTTTATTATTCAGCAGGTAATAGTGTTTTTTTAACAAAGGTTTCTAGACCAATCAGATTCAACTAATTTACATGAAAGTACAATATTTTAAATCATTGCCTGGTATTTTCACATTCTATGCTGATTTCGAAAATTGTTGAAGATAGAGACTTCAGATCTATGAATGCTGTTCATGTAATGAACTGGTATAATTTGAGCGTACTACTACTTGGGAGAGTACATATATACATGCATGCAAATATATTACCGGTATTTATAACTAACTGCTGTGAATTAGACTAGTACGTGTTACATGTATATAACTTATATCATTATATGCCGAATTCAAGGCTACAGGCATAGATGAACATGCTACATACAGGGGCATGTTGACTGCATGGACACTTATTAAAATTTCATTTCAACAGATGCAATTTTTGTTGTATGAAATGTGTATAAAATGTAATTGATCAATGTTTGAATTTTTTTCCATCTAACAAATTGTAAATTTATACATGTTTGCATTTTCAAACATGATTATCCAATGGATCTATTAAGTTTTTATTAAACCCACGTAATTTTTACCTTGCAGACTTTATTTAGATTTTAATTTAACAGAAAAGGCTTTGAAGAAGATATAATCAGTATTTAATATTTTGCGCTTTGTAAATCTTACCTCACATGATTTCATTTCATCACTTAGGTTTTTTCGGCATTTACTGCATAAACCTATTAAAATGAAATGTAAAGGACATCTAGAGTAATTTAACATGTTAATTTAAATATAATTTATCACTATATCTACTTTCAATGAAAATCCCCTAGTCAATAAAAAGATATGTAAAATGATCATAAGAATTTGGGAAAAGAAATTAAAAAGAAACTTAAGTAATATTTTCAGTTGACAATTTTAAAAATAGGGCAAATGTATTGAAAAACAGTGCATCTTTTTGTGTACAATATATTTCTTTTTGGAGAGCTACAATTTCGCAGCTTATTTGATCTGATATATAAGTATTTTAAAATTAGATCAGTGATTTTCCACACCATTTTTTGAAAGGGGCCCAGTCTCTTGAAATTGGGAATTGAACGACATTTTATCAATTGTTGCGAAATTTCATAGTGAAATGGTTGGAGGAGTTACCTCTTTTTACTTGTTATTATAATAATATAGTTAATCAATGTGCACATTATAATTGATTGGTCATTGACATATGTTATATACAAGTAATATAAATGAATTATGTTGTGTTAGAAAAATAATAATTGTGTTCTCAAGAGAAAGGCAGTTTGTTATATTTTGTTAATACTTTATCTGAAAATTTGAGAATTTTGATTAAGTTGTAATTCAAGATGCAGTACTATACAACCTTGTACTGAAAGCTGATTTGTGTACTTGTTAGTTTGTATACACTATATTATAGAGAAACGCAATGCTGAAACATAATTAATGCTAATTGCTAATTGACCTATACAGAGCATAGCTCAATGTATAAGAGAGAAGATCATATACGCGGTCACAAATGTAGTAAAGTCATTACAGTTCGTCAGTACTGTGTAAGTGTATATTAGTCACTTGGCTAGTTTATACCATACAGGTGTCAGCATACAAGGCCAATTGTCAAGAGGCACCAGGCAGGTGACGTTTGACGTAAATAGAGGAATTTTGAAATTGGGAATGGCCCTATACGGCATAGGGGCTTGTATTCCGGAATGATAAATGTAAAATAATTTTTAAAATCTTTATCTACATTAAATACACTCTAAAAGTAAATGCTTTAATAAAGATTCTGTCATGATCAGGCGAGAAAAATAATGTTTTTATAAAAAGTACTACACATTGAGAGTTTAAGTATATATATGGTGTATATATGTGGAGTGTGAACAAACAATATAAGCATTTTATTAGATGTTTTATGTTACAATTAAGGGATGTAATGTATTACCTGAGCCAACAGGAACGACACTTCCATACACTGTATGGAAGTGCCTTGACATTGAAACTGTAATGCTCCTCCCGACCTCGGCTTTGGCTTTTGAATTGTGCCTTGGGTGTGAGCACGAAGTTTTCTTCCTCCATCTTACACCAAGGGAGTATCGGTGGAAGGGACAGATTAAATAATCCTCGGCCGTGGTAAAAATGCCAGCTCTGAGGCATATTAAATACCCCTCTGATGCTATATTTCCAATGTTTAAAGATTTAAGATGGTTTATAATGTCTTTGTTGCAGTTTTTTATAAGAATCAAACTGTTTTCTTCTGGACAATGAGGTGAAGCTCCACACTCAGACAAAAAAGAAAAACTACAGGACAAATGGTTGTCCATAAAGATCTTTTTTTGATGAAATATATATGTCAATCTATACTTGTTGTCAGTATATAAGTGTCTAAGTACCTGTTCTAAGTCATAGTAAACAAAAATCAACCTCTCATCACCTTCTACACAGAAGAGTGAAATGCATCATTTTCGACTTCTTTACAGAAGAGTGCCAAGGGAGATAACTAGAATTTCATGTTTTTACACAATTTAAAATCACTATATCTATTCGTAATTAAAATAACCCATGGGTTTTTTAATTGTTTTTTACCATTTGACATTAGATGTTCAATATTTTATAATTCACATTCAAGGAGAGTGCGGGCCTTCTTAAAAAATCACCTGCACATACAGACACCTTTCAATGGATATTGTTGACTGTTTCAGTACAATTGGGTATATATTGAATTCATTTTTTAATCAACCATGCATGAAATCCATTTATAACTGTGATTAAGTATTTAGTTGGATGTATCTTAATGTAAATATGATGGTTTTTTAAAAATATATCACTATCATGAATCACTTATTTTCATTTCTGCCTGGTTCTTATAAATAGCTGTACTTAAATAAACTTACTTGATTATCTCGATTACGAACGTAAATTCAATCATGTAAACAATGCCACCTAGCGTTATAATGCGGCACTAAATTCAATGAAGACGAATGCAAGTTGTCCGAATTTAGTGCCGCATTATAACGCTAGGTGGCGGGGTGTTCGCTATGCGAGTGTTGGTAAAAATAGGTAAGCAAACCCGGGCCGGGGTTATTAAAGATTTTTCAATTTTCTGCCTTAATACTTTATCAATTAAGAAATAAATAACAAGTTTATAAACTTCAATGGGAATTGAAGTGGGTCGGTCACGTGATCAAATCCTGTGAAGGCCGAAGGCCTTCTCAGAAGATTTGATCATGTACCGACCCACTTCAATTCCCATTGAAGTTTATAAACTTGTTATTTATTACTTATATATACATTTGAGACAGACAATTGAATATTTTCGAATTTAATTATTGCACTAACCGTCCGTCGTAGATTTTGAAAAATGACGCAAGGTGTAAATCGGCTTGCATGGCGGTTACGCTTCGAATTCATTAGGCTAAGGAATCTATTTCGAAGGGAATATTCTGTGAAAGGCTACTTGTGATCAGTAATAGTGAACAGATTGTTGTTTGGGAATATTTTTATTCGTGAAAATTGATAATCGATGCAGAAAAGACACAAGAAACACATCCGAAGTTTGATGATAAAAAGTTTAAGGATATTTCGGTCGCCAGAAAGGGATGGATGGATCCGATGGATTGAGATACATGTTCGAGCCAGTTTATTTGCAAGTTGATCAAAAACATTCTACGATTTCAGTAACTAAAGGCATACTTATTGTAAAACACTGATAAACACGGAGACACTGGCGACAGCTTTACAATGTTTACATTGAACTACGAAAACGCCGAGGTGTTTGGCAGCTGTTCATTCCATGATTGTAATGATATTTCCAACAGATTTACACATCTATCGTGAGTAGAATTTAAAGATAAAATAAGAGTTTATCATGAAAATTTAACGAAAGGTCTTACCGTCTACCCAAAAATAAGGATGAACGTTAGAGACTGAGCAGCGGACAAAAGTGAAAGATGTAAACAAACGCTAGGCCCCTAATGTGTTAGTTTTCACTATGTACACAGGTTGAATCGATAGCCAAGAAACTGACATACTTGTTTACAATGTAAATAAAATAATTATTTTTTTTACTTGTTTATTTTGTTCTTTTTTATACATGAAAAGCAAGTAAATCAGGTCATTTTATAAATTACATACCGGTAGATATTATTGCGCCGTGTGATTAGGTCACTTATTGACCTCTGACCTTTGACAAACTTCATACAGAATTGAAGATATTTTCTCTCGGTATGTTTATATAATAGAGAGATACCACAAATGTATATATTCGAACTTAAATTTTCAAATGATGTTTGTTAAAAATTCAGGTTTGTACCCGATAATACCATTTCCTTGGAAGATGGTAAGGTTTTCCCTGGAAGACTGACTACATTGTGATGCTTCCTTCGGAAGACTATACATGCAGTGAGACTCCCCCGGGGAAGTTTCAATATATAGCTAGTCTTCCAGGGAAATCTAGCTGTATATAGCAATTCGTCCCCCTTCATAGCAACCCCTCCCCCGAATATTTTTTTAAATCGTAAAACATTAATGTTTATATGCTAACGTTTTCAGTTTTTGAAGAAAAGTTATCCGTCCTATATGAATAAATGTTTAAATGAAACCATTTTAATAGTGGATAATAATTAAATCATTTTAACCATTTAGTTTGACAAAGATAATCTTCACGAGTACAAATGGGTAATGAACCCCCCGGTCCCGTGGATGCCCCTCCCCCCGGGTGCAATCGCCCGCGTGGAACTGTGGTTACAGCGTCTGCCCCCGGTTCCGACACCTATGCAGTGTAGTAAATTAATATATTAATAGTCATGTACTTAGTGGCATATGTACATATGAGTAATATTCGGTACTGAAAACAAGTTGACGCACCCCCCCCCCCCCCCCCCCCC
>PRKT01002004.1:0-11190 GCA_003671525.1 Saccostrea glomerata | reverse complement strand
CTGACCTAGTTTTACCAACACTCGTAGCGAACACCCCTGCCACCTAGCGTTATAATGCGGCACTAAATTTTGACAACTTGTATTCGTCTTCATTGAATATGCTTCATTCTTTGTGTGATTGAATTCACGTTTGTAATTGAGATGATCATTTAAGAAACTGTATCAATTTAAAAGGAAGTAAAATGAATTAAAAAGAATAAAGCAACATAGAAGTAAGGGCAAAATGAAGAAGGATAAAAGTCAAAGTAAAATGTAATAAAGACGAATACGAAAACAATAAAGTGACATATAATTACAATAATAACAAAGCATAAAGAAGTAGGCAGAATAAGAATAAAAGCAAGACACATAGACTTTTGGCGGTAATTCCCTTCCATACAAACATGCATTTGAATTGTTCAGATTTGATACGTGTTTCTGATCTGATAATTTTTATATGACGTTCGTGATCTATTGGAGAATAATGTCCGGCGGCTTCCTTTCAAGTTTTCAATAACCGTGGTAGAATATAGATTCACGATTTTCAAGCTGGGGTATAATTAAATCAGTTGATCACACATCATTTTTCAAATAATGTAGATCTAAAAACTAAAAAAGAATAATTTACAAAAATGCCAGGCATGATGCATTTAAAATCTGTTTTATGTATATTTTTATCATATGATTATTTAATGAATCACTGTCTGGTTAAAATAGTTTATTATACCTCTATTGATAATACTCAAATTTGATTGGCTGGTAAGAAAACTTTAAAACACACCAATGACTCCAAATGGTACTGTTTACAGCAATACTGACCTAGGAATCATTGCACGTGGTATACAATGACCCGGTCATTATTTTTAATGACCGCTAAAAATGACCGCTTAATCAAAAAATTCGTTTTTGAATAAAGTTAATGCATAAAATAATAATTATTCGAAAAAAAAAAATTGTTTTTACAATTGTGCATGGTCTATTTTGCATAACCATACAGAATACGGTAAAATTTTATCGTTACAATATTATGAATATATCGTTTCAATATGTATCGTTACAATTCAGTTCAATAGAATGTAGAAGCGGCTCTGTAAAGAGTTGAATTCTGTATTAGATTTCGACTGGGTAGAAAAAGAGTAATCGTTAGCTATAACAATGGGCATTATCCTGTTATTAGCATCGCGATGCTAATAATTTTTGACGTTATTTTACGTAACGTCAGAAGCGTTAAATGAGTTAATTTTACAATATTTAATGATTTTAAATTGTTGGAAGTAATATTTAGAGGAAAAAAATAATTTAAATACCATCAAACTAATTCGCACCGCGATGCTAATAACAGGAGTATATATAGAGAGACGACGTTTCCAAATATCAGGATTATAAGCTCCAGATAGGGAAGTATTCCCGGGAAAAGGGTTTCTTTGGGGGATACCATCAGAAAAAATGGGGCTTGGCTTTTTTGGGGGGATCACTTTTAAAATGACACGTTTTAATGAACAAAATACCTCCAAACTAATTAGCATCTCGATGCCAATAACAGGAGTATATATAGAGAGACGAGTGACATTTTAAATACCGCAAAACTAATTCGCACCGCGATGCTAATAACAGGAGTATATATAGAGAGACGACGTTTCCAAATATCAAGATTATAAGCTCCACAAAGGGAAGTATTCCCGAGAAAAGGGTTTCTTTGGGGGATACCATCAGAAAAAAATGGGGCTTGGCTTTTTTGGGGGGATCACTCTTAAAATGACACGTTTTAATGGATAAAATACCTCCAAACTAATTAGCATCGCGATGCCAATAACAGGAGTATATATAGAGAGACGAAGAACATTTTAATACCCCAAAACTAATTCGCATCGCGATGCTAATAACAGGAGTATATATAGAGAGACGACGTTTCCAAATATCAAGAAGAATATCAAAAAGAGAGAAGATTACAACTTTTTTTTGGTTTCACAATGCATTCAGTTATCTTAAAAGTGTAGTAGACGATCGTGATGAGCGACTCTTCAATGTTCTATCTGTACTGAAGCGTGCGGGATTTCTTTACACTGTCACGCAACGTACAAACAAAGGACTTTTACTTCCTAACCTGTTCTGGAATACATTGTACATTGAAATCCGTGCAGAAATAAAATATCCGATATGAAAATTTTAAATATGTTACTTTATGAATGAAATTGATCAGAAAAAGAATAAATGAGAGTACTAAAATGTATTGTGCATTTACATGTAATAGCAATGGATAGCTTTTATTCCGTATATGAAGACATTAAACGGAATAAAGTGCATACAATCCGGGGTATATTGAATTTTGAAAGTTTTGTTTTTGAAGACCTTGGAATTTATTCCGTTATCAATTATCTCAACTTATTTCTACATAACGGAATAAAGTACATATAACGAATTTTGATAGTTTTGTTTATGAAGACATTTATTCCGTTAAATGCTTATCTCAACTTATTCATAACGGAATAAAGTGCATATATTGATATTTGATAGTTTGTTTATGAAGACGTTTATTCCGTTAAATGTTTATCTCAACTTATTTATAACGGAACAAAGTGCATATATTGAATTTTGATAGTTTGTTTATGAAGACATTTATTCAGTAATATATTTATGTCAACTTATTTTTAACGGAATAAAGTGTATATATTGAATTTTGCAGTATAGTTTTGTTTGTGAAGACATTTATTCCGTTAATACATTTATCTCAACTATTTTTTTTATAACGGAATAAAGTTCATATATCAAATTTTGATAGTTTTATTTATGAAGACATTTATTCCGTTATATATTTATCTCAACTCATTTATAACAAAATAAAGTACATATATATTGAATTTTTTAGTTATATAATTTATAGTTTTGTTTATGAAGACATTTATTCCGATTTATCAAAAATGCATTATTTTTTATACCGTACTTGAGAATAAGGTTATTTCAAAAAATATCACGGAAGTACCCATGCGGAATTGTCTTTCGTTCCTCTGTCAGACATGACTTATGTATTTATAAGCCGATGACAGAGAGTGGGAATTAACGGAATAAGCATAAAATCCATAAATATTGTTGTTTAAAGACTAAATTTTTAATTCTAAGCTCGAAAAATTATAATTTTATTTACGTCAACAACGTCAACAACGTCAAAAATTATTCGCATCGCGATGCTAATAACAGGATAATGCCTAACAATGTATGTAGCTATCAACTAAATATTGTTTTAATCAGTCAATCATGATGCAAAAACTTACACGACTTGCAGACGTCAATGTAAACAACTTCGCTATCCGGTCTGTAGCGAATCCCGATCCCGATCAAAGAAAGAATTGATAACGGTTAGAATTCATACTTTTCAATATATATCGGTATAATAAAACAATTGATTACCCCTTGTGAGTTCGACATGGTGAAATAAGGACCCTCGACCTGGCCCACTCGATGACCTGCCCTGACTTCGGCCGCTACGCGGCCTCGGTCAGGACAGGTCACCTCGTGGGCCAGGTCTCGGGTCCTTATTTCACCATGTTGACCTCACAAGGGGTAATTAATTGTATAATGCCAGGGCATCAACATTGGTGGGAAACATGGAATAGTACAGAAATCTGCGCGTTTTCAGAATAAAAAAGAATAAACAAACAATTAATTCAAAATGGCAGGTAAAAACTTTTAAACAACACTGGTTGTATAGCAAAATGTTTTAAGATATTTTAGAGCATATTTGAGAGCATACAATGAAATTTGGATAGTGATATCGGAAAAATAATAGGTATTGAATCAAGAGTTTGAACAATTCGGTCCTTAAGACGGAAAAAATAGAAGGCCCACAAAGTCACCAAAGCTAAGGCTGCCAAAGTCACCAAACCTAAGGCTGCCAAAGTCACCAAACCGAAGGCTGCCAAAGTCACCAAACCTAAGGCTGCCAAAGTCACCAAACCTAAGGCTGCCAAAGTCACCAAACCTAAGGCTGCCAAAGTCACCAAACCTAAGGCTGCCACGCCCAAGAGGACGATTAAACCTAAACCCTGTCTCTAATCGTTATCTTTACCTGACAGGTGTACTTGAGAGCTGATTCTTAATAAAAAAAAATTTACTCAAAATTCGGGGAGGAAAACTCAATTTTTGCGTGGTGACGATGACTTATGAGTAAGGTAAAATAGAATTGAGGGAAAACCTGGAAGTTGCCTCGCCCCGCCGTCACAAACTTTTCTCCTGAGTCAATACTCAGCCTCATCTCTGAGGTTTTCCCTCATTTTTTTTTTACCTCTGGTTTGCTTTTTTCCTCTTTGAATTACCCCCCCCCCCCAAACATATCCTCCCCTCCTTTCCAATTTGCTTCCGCACCAATGTTATTCACATTATGTCATTATACATGTACAAAATAATCTTTCCTTAATAGTATTATGATGTATCATGATATGAATTTCAAACATAATGCATGTACTCTAGAAATCGTGATTACATTTTTAACACATGATAAAAATCATACTACAAATTATGTGAGATCCTACATTTATATTTCCAATACAGATAGATTACATGTATTCCTCAAATCCTGTGGGAGACGCCCCAATAAAACAAGCTGGATTTAAAAAAAAATAATACAACTGCAAGGATATGTCTAGTAAGATAAATCTATCTCCTCTTTCCCATAGACCTTACAGTGTACATGTACAAATAAATGTATCAGTGTACTATGAACCCGGTAAAAATGTTATAACATCATTAGTTGATATAATATTTTATTCAGACAATTTTTAATTTTTTATGCATCATACATTATTAGCTCACCTGAGTTGAAACACCGTGCATAACCCCACATATGGGGGCGCGGAATGGTGCCACCCGGAGATGAGGAATTCGAAGCGGAATTTTCAATGACTCGTCTAAGAAACACATGAACACTTCTGCAATATCTGCCAAGGGCATGCGGGAACGCAAATTTGACCGTTGTTGGTCACCAAAGTTGGTGCCTTAAAGACGTACAACACACTGGGGGAGATAACTCTTTAATTTCAATTGAATGTTTGACGTGACGTCAATTTTAACGTCAAAAATGAAGCGTCAAAACGACGAGTAAAACGATCCCGATGTATATCAATCATGAAAGAAAATTAGGATATGGGGTTTGGCTGTGATTGTGCGTACCATACTCAATTAATAAGTATTTTTTTAATATTTACCTGATTAAACTCCGTAAAAAGCAAAAAATAAAATACCATCCCTTAATGTTATTTCATTTCATATACAATAAATTGTATTTTTGATCAAAGTGCAGCATTTGTTTTATTCTGAAAATTTTATTTTACATTGCCGAAATTCTCATATTGTACAACTGGCAACATGCATATAACATTCCAATTAATGGACTTCAATACAATGTGTGCATACACGATATAAATATTGTTTTTCCTCTTTGATTAAATAAAACAACAATAAAATATTATAAATAAAAATCTTTTAAAAATGTAAAATCGATGTTGTTCTCAGACCCTTACTGATCAAAGAGGAACAAATCTGAAAATGTTGGAGATGTTTATTTTCCTCCCTTTATTCGCGGTTTTCCATAGAATACGATAAATTTCCAGCAAGACCTGATAAATCCGAGAATTGAATACTATAGACCTTATGTACACAATGTAAGTATAAAATTGAAAGGAATTGTTCACTTGTACTGAAATTATCTGCATTTATGAATATCATATTGCAGCAAATCATAACTTTGACTTTCTGTCAACAATGTCGGTTTGCATTTCCTCGAATCAAAACAAAACGTAGCCTTTTAGATTTTAAAAAAATACTAATGTGGGATTTTATATAAATTGAAATTTATGAAGAGTTTAATGTTTGATATATTGAAGTTAATGTGGACGAATACAGAATTTTCAATTTAACTTTAGAAGCGACGACATTCAGGGCCGTAACTAGGGATAAAAGATAGAGAAGGCGGGAATTTGGGGGCCGCCGATTGAGGCCCCCAAAGATTGGGGGGTGGGTGCAAAAAAAGCTTCAACGGCTCAATTTTGGACCATTTCCTTGATTTTGAGGATGCTTGCCGCTTTATTATATTACCTATTTATGTATTATTTGGAATAGATATGATCAAATAAATTTCAATCGTAATTCCCATTTTCAATATTATCTGAAGGCTTTTATAAATTTAAACAATGATAAGTAACAGCTTTTCAAAAAGCTTGCCTGACGTAATCAATCAATATCTGCATGTGAGAGAAGTGACTGTGATAAACCTTTTGAGCGAGCAATACTTTTTTGTGCTGTGTTTTTATTTGAGAACCTTGTAAAAATATCTAATTACATGTATTTAATTTGTAAAAGAACGATGTCTTTGCTGCATCAGTTGCGTAGCATCGATTTTGAAAAAAGTTGGGCGGGGGGGGGGGGGGGGCAGCCAGTGACAATTTTTTTACTTACCTGTATAAGTTGACAAGCAAAAAAAAAAAATCAGATTACCCATAGTATAAGTAAGGTTGGGAAAAAAGGGGGGGCAGCCCCACCCCCTTCCACCCGCTGCTACGCCCCTGTGCATTCTGAAGAGTTGTTAGCAGAATGGTTAATGTATGTGGGTTTTCTGCCAATCGCAACTCCTCGGTCCCACTCCTCGGGCATTATCTAGGGAAGGAGACCACAAATGTTTTGTTAATTTATACGCCATAACACCCCCCCCCCCTTTTTCCCAAACTTAATTTGAAATAAAAGCATGGATGATGTATATAGACCTTTTTTCTGTGGAATATGGAGTTACTTTTATTTTATGTAATGATATTATCTAAAATATACTTCTTCTTACTCAGTTTTTACTATGAAGAGGAAATGGATATATTTTTAACATCCGATGATGTCGATACATTCGAGTTTGTTTTTTGACATCTGACGAAAAGATCAGAGATGATGCGATTGACTTTTCTGCAAGTAGATTGATCTACCCCTGGATCTAACTTTAAAACTACACCTTTTCTGAAATCTGTTGTCAAATCACTCATTGTAATCATTTTAGAGAATGAATATAACTAAATACATATGTTGTAGGAAAGCATTTTCTCCAATGAAGTAAACAGAAGTAGTTTGTGTTCATTGATCTTGAAACGTGGGTGCTATATAGTTTTTTGAGGATGGAATAGGTAAAACCAACATTTACGCCATTGTGGAAAAGAAATCCAACATTTCGCACAGGTAATTTCTTTCGTCAAATCGTCTGGAACCTGGTTGAACTGCGTCGATCGTTTGTGGCGATTGGACTAGTCCATTAAAATATGGAATAAACCAACAGAGGGGAAACAAATTAGAGAAATCATTTCATTTGTTTTGCATGTCCATATTCTGATACATACGATTCATATGTTGTTTTAAGGAATAAGATATAGGTTGTAAATAAAATTTCTTAAAAACATAGGAAGATGGAGGTTACAATAAGAAACTTTATTTAATTCCATGGAAGTCAGCACCCCTATTCATACAATAGAACAATCCCAAGAAAAGGCGCGAAGATCGCTTACTCGTGACATTTGGCGCGAAAAGAACGATTCATACCTTTTTTGGAACATAAATGGACTGATCCAGTAGTATAGAAATGCAGAAAAAAGATAAACGGACACGTTGAAACGGTAAATCACATGGAATAATCTGTTTCAGGCAAACAGAGTAAAAAAAGTAAATACTGCATTATTTTGCATCAGTATAATCATTGTTTCCCTGAAGAAAAGTTTCTTTTAAAAATGCAGGTAAAAGATTTCCAATGTAAATCAGCTTGCACAAAATCTAGCTCTCTTGGTATGATCTATTAGTTTCGGATCAAGCAATTATCAATCCTTAAATACAGCCTGACGCCGTGACGTCAGGCAATAAATATGAAACTGACTTTTCCCAAGAAAAAAGATAAAATTATTTAAGTCAATAGGGGTATCTGGAAAGATCGTGCCCGTCGATTCTTTCTGAATAGTTTTCACTGTACTAAATGCAGTTCTAAAATGATCGATCGCAGTAGTTCGAATTTTGCTATGGGACATGGGGACTGGTCCTTCGGATGAGACCGCATGAAGTTAACCGAAGCCCCGTGTCACAGCTGTGGCACGATAAAGATCCCTCTCTGCTCAAAGGCCCTAAACGCTGAGCATAGGTAATGGCGACACTCACTGGATAGCTGAAAAATTGCTCAGGTGTCTATAATCAAACAAATAAATGATCAATCTTGATCCAGCTGCTTGTGTTGTGTTTCTTATCCCCCCCCCCCCCCCCCAAAAAAAAAATGAAAATCTAGAGGAGGCAATTGCCTCCCTTGCCTCAATGGTAGTTACGGCCCTGACATTCAAAGAAATGCGTACAATATTATTAAAGAAATAAAATTAATAATCAACATACGTGTATTCAAGTTCAACAAAACTTGAATTCGTATCCAGGTTTCATGTGATATGGAATGCATAACGCATACGTACAGTATATGGACGAAACACTAAAATCTTTCAGTAATTTTTTCCTGATACATGTACATATAAATGGAGTAGTCATTTTTATTCTGTATTCATGAATTTAAAAACGAATGAATACCTCCGGGATTCTTGACGAAATACCAGTATACCGGTATTTGCACTGTAAACGACGTTTCGTCAAACGCTAATGGTCTACGCGACGCAAAAAGGAAGGGGTTGGGGTAATATGTAATGTATATCAAAAAGATGATTATGTTTTTGTGTTAAATGGTTGAAAGAATAAGCCAATGAAATTTGACATTTATATCTAAGCTGGTTTTATTGAAAATCAAGGTTTAAGTAGTTCCTAAAGGGGGGTAACTTTCGGAAGTTCCCGTCCAAAAACCACTCGAACGATTTTGTCCAAAATATGCATACATGCAGTAGATATAGTCATGTACTAAATATACAAAATTAACGAAAATTAAACGACAGGAATTTTTGGGGAAGGTGTGTTGTACATCCTTAATGTATATCACTCAGCTTCAATTGATTTATGTGAGGGATTTCTAGAAATGATTTTGCTCCAGACATTCTAATGTTTCGGAGAATTCCACCTCAGATAAAGGGGAAAGACTTCAATATAAGTATGTGGCTCGGGGTTGAAGATTTTGGTGTTGTAGCATTAATTTCACCTCAATCACTGTAGGAAAGCTAATCAGGTCAAGGAACATTGAAAATTCCGCTTCGAATTCCTCACCCCCTGGTGGCACCATTCCGCACCCCCATATGTGGGGTTATGCACGGTGTGAAAGCTACAGTAAAAAATCTCTAAAATACAAGAGCTTTTGGTCAGGCCTGAAAACAGGCCCCAGACCCTTGCCTAATTTTTCTGCCCCCTAACTTTAAATCCTGGATCCGTGTTTGGGAATATTCAAGCGCATAATTTTAACTAGGCTGCTTCTTTAACTGAGCCAGTCGGATGAGAGTGAGAATTCGGTCATTTTTTTCAAAAGGAGGGAATACATTTATTTTTCGTCATGTTCATTTAACAAAGCTTGCAGTGCCTTCAAAATTCATTTATTGGGTTTGCAACTTGAGAATGATTATTTTCAAAGAAGTTCAAAACACAACCACATTTTAATCACTATTGAAATAAAATTTACATGCATATTTTCCATTCTAATGAGCCTCATACTAACTTCCCTAGAAAGTTACTTTTTAATGTCATTGACCTTGACCTTGGAGATATCCGTACTTGTAAAAAAACTTTAAACTTGGCCATAAATTTTGATCAATAAGGGGTAGGGATTTTATACTTATTATATGTAATCCTTGTAAAAAGACCCTTCATTGGGTTCTAAGAACTTTGACTCTTTGACCTTGACATAACTTTTTAAGGGTTAAGGGTAGTGCTTTCATATACTTTACCCATCTAATCCTTGTGACAAGGCCTTTCATTTGATAACAAGAAGGTTGACCCTTTGACTTTGACCTTGGAGTTTGACCTATTTAAAAAAAATAACCTTTATTATAACTTCTGAACGGTCAGGGCTAGGGCTTCCATACTCTACATAATTACTCTGTGTGTCAAGACCTTTCACTGAATAAATATAACCATGACATTTTGACCTTGAACTTGGAGATTTTTATACTTATTGAAAGAACTTTAACATTGGCCGACTTCCAAATTTCACAATTGTTTTCCTGTGTGAATATCCTTCTTTTGGTACCAATTAATTGAATTGCATTTTGAAAAGTTAATCTTTGCTATGTTGCCATACGGGGGCATTAATTAGTGTTTCACAAACACATCTTGTTTTTTGGCGGACACTGAGTTTGACGACATTTCGAATAAGAGGAAATTCGTCTTTTAGATAAGTTTCAGCATGTTAAATACACAAAAGTTTGAGTAAATGCCATACCCGTTTTATTTATTTATTTAATACAAGTTATTTATTTAATACAAGTTTTATTTGAATTAACAGGCTATATATAAAAGTTATTCAAGTGATTTTTTCTTGTATTCAGTAGTGATAACAAAAGTGCAAATTTGAAATTTTAGCGGCTAAACTCAAAACCGCTAAAATAATCCAAAGTCAACACATCGCAAAAAATCCGCTATAGAGTCATATATACCGGGGTGAGATCCGCTTTAGTGGTTACTAACACTGATGCATAAAATCACACCACAATCACGTTAAATAGGCGAGAGTTTTCAAAAGCTTCCAAAGAGTTTAAAAAATGGACAAAATATGTTTGTGAAACGATGATGCCCCCATATGGCAATTTATTACGAAGGGTTAAGTTTCTCAAATGCAAGTAAAACTCCAAGGTCAAGGTCAAAAGGTCAAAATAGCTGGTATCCAAAAGAAGTTCTTTTCAGAAGGAATACACTTCTAAAACATGAAAGCCCTAGAACTATATGTACCTGTTGGATCAAAAGTTATAGATAATGATAAAGATTTTTAAAAGTGATGAAAAGTCTGAGGTCAAGGTCAAAATGATTATAACTGTTGATAGATCTTATCAATATGAATACTCATGCGATGTATGACTTAAAGTCCTAGAATCAACTTTCAAAAGTTGCGACCAGGGTTTTGTTTATTTTTTTTATTTTTTTTTTTTTTAATTTTTTTTTTTTTTTTTGTAATTTAAGTGGGTCAAACTCATAAGATCGAAGTCAGATGTCAAAATTTGGTGGTACCCAAAGAAAGATCTTATCGCAAGGAATACACTTGTGAAATATGAAATCCATAGCCCCATCTAATCA
>PRKT01002003.1:0-14234 GCA_003671525.1 Saccostrea glomerata | reverse complement strand
TTTTTTTTTAATAGACATGTATTTATTTTGTTCCAAAATTATTTGGATAAAATTATGGGAGATAATTTTAGTGCAAAAACGACATATTAAATGTACTGTGGCCAAAAGAAGCATATTGACCCCCCCCCCTCATTTCTTTGTCTGATTTTACGAAAGAGTTTAAGACTTTAAATATCAGAAGGCAACCTCATTAAGGGCGATAACGGTTCGTCTCTTTCTTATTTTCCTTGATAACCACAGACGATGTCTGTAAGAATACAAGCCAATTGCTCATGTTTTGTATTGTTTTATAGACTTTTGATTTTAAATACTGTTCATTATCTCCATACGTTTCATGAACACGTTTCTCATGTGTTTATTAGCAAGTTCAGGAGTTATTTCAATAAAGTTTATTAATTTTTTTCACCAGAAAAAATCATCTAACCTATAAGTTTTGATGAATATTAGCTTAAAGTTCTACAACAAAAGGACTTATTGGTCAATACGAACAGACATTATCCATTACATACATGCATGGTTGGCTTTTAATTACATTAATGAAAAAATTCTAGGTTATTTTAAAAGGACCGATGTTCGATGCTAAATGTAGTTTCTTAACAGTTTTTATTTTTGTAATTTTTATGTAGCAAAAAAGCACATTTATGTCTTCTGGATTGTTTAATGATTTATTTTCATTTTCTGTTGTTCCAGCATATATACACAGCGGAAACATATTGGATACATATCTAGAAGTTTGTTGTGGTTTTCTTTTTTATTTATAAATAATTTAATCATTTTCTTTTCCTTTGTTTCCTTATCATCAATTGCACCTGATCCCACCTCTGATGTTTCGGGGGTCCGTGTTTGCTCTGCTTTTATATTGTATTGTTTTATGGACTTTGAGACTGAATACTGTTTGTTATCTCCATATCCTTCATTCATTTAAATGAGGTCCGTGTTGCTCTGCTCATATTTTGTGTAATTGTTTAATGGACTCTTGAGCTTGAATTTTGTTTATTATCTACATGTACATTGTATTTCATCTATAGCTAATTTCTACTAAAATTTTAGCAGATAACTTTTTTGTAAAAGGCTATAAATGTTTTGCTTTTTTATTATTATTATTTATGTGTTCTAAAGTCTTCCCAAAGGAAATGGAATTTGACATTCCTTGTATGGGTAGATGGTACTCAATCAAAATGTTTTTTATTCAACTTTCAACTTTTCCAACTTAAAAATGTATTATACATGTATCTTGATTAATTTTAAGCCCTTCACCAGCATTTGTTGACGTATCTATATAAATAAAAAAAAATCGATCGGTCAGAGAGCAAGAACAAGAACTAAGTTTTCATTCTTTTACAGTTCAATTTCAAAGTATCTAGCAAAAATATTAATTTGAAGCCTTTCACCAGCATATGGTGACGTATCTTTAGAGGGAAAATAGAATCGATAAGTCAAAGATCCAGAACAAAAAAAAAACTTGTTTTTCATTCTGTTTCATTTCAATTTCTTTGACTGAAATTCTACAAAATGATGTTTCCCTGTAAACTGTAATTTCGAAATTCAATTCTACCAAGTTAATGTTCATTTACCCTACCTGTTCTGGTTTCCTAATCTTTATCAAAAATCAATATAAAGATTGGTCGATAAAATGCTTACCGATTTTTATTTTTTTCTTTATTACAGAATTACTTATTGTTTTAATAGAGAATTTTGACACGTTTTGTGCTAATAAAGAAATCATGTACATCTGATATTACTTTCACAATTTTTTAATATAAAAAAATCAAAATGTACAAATAATATCTTAACTAATATAATTTTATTTTAATATCAGCACTTTAATTCTAGGATTTATTGCACTCTGATCGAATGGCTATTTTTTATCAATTTTTTTTTTTATTTTCAATAAATATTCAATAGTTATCCCTCTTTTATTAGGTCTACACTTATTCCTAGTCTGTTGATTTTGTTGCAGTAATTGATGCATCTGACAGAAATTAATAGAATGGAAAAACTGAACAATTTTTTAGCCCTAATTAGATACTCCTGAATACAGTTTATAAAAAGCAAACTAATGAACACATTCACTTAATATATCAGTGACTGAAAGAAAATAATCCAATAAAGATTTATATTAAATGTTTACTTACATTATTACTTAAAACCAAATCCATTCCAGGAATTCAATGAAAAGGCTTAGAAGAATTGTATTCTAAAGACTTTTATCACATTTAAAACTACAACAATCAGTTTTTAAAAGAAATTTGTGTTTTGTTTTCCAATCCAATTATAACAAAGTATTTTCTATCTTGAACACGAACAAACGGATTTTAATTCCGAATTGATGTTACATTAACGGCCTGGCTATCATCCTTCGTAAATAATTTCTCAAAATGAGATTTGATCTCTGTTATAAATATTCGGATGATGATCTTTTCATATGATATATGTTGCTAAAGACACCTGGAACTAGGGACCATAAAGGGCTTAATCTTTCTTGTCACTACCACATTTTGATTAGTTTTGGTTTTGACAGCAAATACAATCTATCATTAAGTCGAATGTTGATGGCTTTTTTCATACTTATTGTTGGACCGTTATTTACACACTGAATTGTCGATGGATTTCCCAAATACTTTCTGAATATGAAAAAGAGCACATGACAGTTTGACTGGTCGGCAGGGAATATTTACTCCTCCATGGTACCTGATCCCCTCTTCGGGTGTTAAAGGTCTTTGTTTGCTCCTGATTTGAATTGTTTGAAAACTATTTACTATTTCAGATAAATTGTTAAAAAAAGTTATAATAATTTTTTATTCATAGTTCAATTCTCTGATTTCCCGGAATGATGTTTTCCTGTATTTAATGCCCTGTTCACACGGAGAGTTTAATTCGCAGTAAATTAATGCGAAGTAAACTAATGCGAATCAAATTAATGCGAATTAAATTGCGTTCACACGACAGCTAATGCGAAGAAAACTAATGCGAATTAAAATTTTACTTCTGCAGCCCGGCGTCAGAACGGCTATTATGACGTCATTTGCAAAGCACGTCACCTTCTGCAGAAGCAGATCCATTTGACATAATGTCACAGTGTCTGTACACACATTTTAATGATTTACAATTTTTCCTTAGTTTTTTACTCAAAAAAGCACAAGTACCTATAGCTAACCATCGACAGGTGGTATTTGACTAAATTTTGCGCATGCGTCAGAATTTAATTCGAATTAGCTTCGCTTAGCGTTCACACGGAGCTAATGCGAAGTAATTTAATTCGCAGTAAACTAATTCGAATTAATCTAATTCGCATTTAATTCTCCTTGTGAACGCTAAGCGAAGCTAATTCGCAGTAACTTTACGTTTAATTCGAATTAAACTCTCCGTGTGAACAGGGCATCAATTTAATCTCGACGAAACATTTGGCATACTGGAAAGTTTACATATTTTTTTTCCCACAACGTCATGATTTCGCAGGATCAATGTCTGTTCATTTTGCAGATCAATATTTACAGTTTCCATACATTGATTTTGTTATTTTAGATCGACTCAGGTTTTGTATATTTTTAAAAATTCCAACGAAAATGTCTCCGATTACTTACATGTACAAAGGCAAATTATTATTGACAAATTGCTGAATGAAAAATATCTGGCTTAGAATCATGTTTTCGTTAGTTTCATAGTTGGTAAAATGACCTTGTTTGCAGACACAATTTATCAAATGCTGACGGATGGTTTTCACACCAATCGTTAGACCATTATTTACACATAGAATTGATGACAGATTTTCTCGTTTTTTCCTGAAAATAACAAGGGTTAAACGGCGTGTGTCAGCAGGGGATGCACACTCCTTCACTGCACCTGATCCTACCCCTGATGTTTTTATGTCCATGTTTGCTCTTTTCCTTTTTTGTATTGTTAAACTATTGATCGTGAATATTGTTCGTTATCTACATATTTGACATTCAACAGTTTAAGTAACCTAAACTTGTTACGACTGTTTTTCATTACTTATTGAAACACCTGCCCTTTATCATTAATAATTGTCAATGGCAGTTGTAGTTATTATTTTAGATGCAAAAATCACACTGCTCAAACACAGATAATTTTTTTTACCCCTCGTGTGTTAATAATGGACTAAGAATTTGTATGAACAACTTCAGTCATCATTGAACTCAATAATGAATTGTATTTGCTTACAAGGACATTGTATCGACAATTAAACTGACGATACGATGACTTTAAACGAGACGTTGATATTCTTATTTCATCAACTTGTTTGTCAATAACCTACGTTTAAAAAAAAATGTACATACGTAGGGTATGCTCTTGCGTATCGAATCAATTGAGAGATATAAACATTTTCTATCAATGGATAATAAATCAAGAGTTTTTGCACTCTTATATATATGCATGTCTATTTGTTTTCGTGTACCTTGATGGGAAGGACATATAATGCATATATAATTCAATATTGGATTGAGATCGGCATATTTTGTATTGTCTGCTACGTAATAGTTATGACCCAACAAAAGTACTTTACAGTTTAAGAGTTCGAGTAATGAAAATCAAAAGCATAATTTATAAAACTAATGATATGGCATTTGAATGAAACCCTTGTATGTAGATTAACAGAACCATCTTTGCTAATTAAGATTTTACTTGAACTGAACATTCAATTTTTTTTTTCAAAAGTCTGTTAGAATAACAGAAAACAAGTTATACGAGCTGTGGTCGTGGAGCTTTGCTGTGTGTGAGTTGGAATTCTGTACCCAGACTCTATCCTTTGCCTTGAGGATCAGATGGAGTGTTTGTCCAGCCTGAGGATACGTCTGTGATGCAGAGTATAAGATAGACATCTTCGTGCCATTTTTAACAATATTCAAATGCACACTATTTGATGGATGACTCATGATTGTACATGATATCGTGTAGAGGCCGTCATAGGGGGCGGTGAATATTCCAGACTTGGGGTCATAAGCTGCTCCCACATTCGTTAGCACGCTATCATACTTGACAATGCCGTGACCTCCGATTGTCGTATCTTTGGAGAGCTTTGCAGTAAATGCAACCACTGGTTTACTGCATGCTGTAAAAATGTAGTTGAAAACAAATATAAGGTCAAGAAACTAAAGCAAGTGAAGAAGCCCATCTAGATGCATCATTAATTCATGTTTCATTTGGAAAGGATATGTAGGTGCTAGGAAATAAACCTGCTACTGGAATTTAAATACTGGTATGTATTCTGGAAAATATAGGTTAGAGTAATAATTGCCATAGCAACCAGCTGTATACAATGGTACATCATTATGACCTCTAATCATAAAAATCCCTGACCATGCTATTCTTTTTTTTGGGGGGGGGGGGTAATCGATATCATTACAAACATGTTACACGTTTTTGTCCAATGTTTTGAAATTACAGTACCGACCGGGTTCGTTTTCAGAAATTTTTGGACCGCTCGGGGTCCGCTTTGAGTGCGCTCCGGGTTCTCTCGGGGTAAGCTCTGGGTCCGCTAAAGCGAACCCGGCGTTTGCTTTCTGGGACCGCGTTACGCACTAACGCGTGAAGCGGACCCGCTTTAACCTCGCCGCCACTAAACCCCGCCCCTTGTATATTCCGATACAGTATTGGGTTTGTGGATCGATCATTGTTGTTTATGCGGCGATCAAAAATGTACACCGTACATGTAAACAGTGATATTATGGAGAACATTGATAAAGTTTCCACAATTCAACTGTACAATCGACGTATAATAGATTTCCTTGATTTCTCCGATCTCGGAATTTCGATTCCAAGAAATTCAAAGTTATTTAACAGCGGGTTTTTTATTTATTTATTTTTCTTTAGTTTTAACGTGGAAACAAAAACAGAAGAGGAAGAAAATGGTGATGAATTAAATTAAATGTATCGAATGGTGTACAAGTGAAACTGAAGTTAGTATCTAAACAAAATACCCTTCAAATTCATGCATTATATATTTCAAAATTATATTTATTATTCCTTAAGTTTTGCAAAATCGTAGTTTAAAGGTCAAGTATAATATTTTTGTGAAAATTCATAATTATTCATTATTGTCAGCCTCTGGAGCAATATTAATGACATTCTGAGGTCTGTTTATTTTTTTGTCACCAATTTCCATCACTAATAGTCGTTTAAACTTACCTGTGTGACAAGTGGATCATTTATTGTGAATCGCTTATCTCCCTTGTTGCGTGACGTCATCAGAGACAGCATGAAATAGGAAGTGCATGCTATATTGCCGTGTTTGGAACATTATTGTTTGCGAGATGTTGCCATGTGGGCTTTTAACTGTACCAATAAATCGGAAGAAGACATGAGTATATATTTAATTTCTTACGCACCTGAAATTGAGGGAAATATGGACATTCAATTTTAAAAGAGATGGTTTTGAGCCCAATAAACACGAAACACTGTAGATATAAGCGACATTTTATATAGACCAGTATAGGCTACATTTTAATTAATTATAAAATTATCTCACGAATTCCTTGGTTTTATTTCAAATTTAAATTGCAGTTTTCAATTTGTCAGTTTAGGTATTTATTGCCGCAATACTGTTTTGAGGAAAAGTTTTTTTTTATTCTTGCTACAGTACTCCACAAGATCACAAGTACCTGACGATTGGTTATGTACTTTGCCCCTTTCTTCTACTGAAAATAAAACTAAGCAAAATATACATGAATTCCTTGTCCGTCATACCAATACTTCGATATTTCATATTTTCCGCATTTGTCAAGTTTTAAAGTTTAGCCTTTACATTCAAGCATGCACTCGGGATATACATGTACATGACTGCACATTACGCGGCGCCAAGTCAAAAGTACACGTATTTCGGCGTAAACCTCTAACATGCTGGAGTAAAAAAAAATACTAGCAATTTTCATATACTGTGAAGGAACAATCTCTAAAAACTTCATTGACAAAAAACTGAAGGTGTGGTATAAATAGACAAGGAATTGATTATCTGCCAAGTTTTCGTGTCTAAAAAAAAAATCTCATTTGGGATGGGGTATTTCCCGGAACCCCCCCCCCCCCCCCCCCCCCCCTAAATCCGCGCTTGATATCTGTCTCAGAAAATACTTACTCAAGAATGCGTTCAATTACTTCCAGTTGTCCCTTTTCTAGAAAATGTTTATATTAAAATTGTTTGAATTTGTTTCCATTACATATTTATTCAAACAATCAAACCTCAGTGTTCATGCACGCAAGTGATTGTTCCTCAATTTATTGCCCGCAGTTTTGTTTTCCTCCAGCACTTATTTTCTCTTGTGCTGGCGTCTTGACATAGTTAACACAAGCTTAAGAGCATATGAAATCAGAATACATGTATACTTAAAATAGTTTTGTTTTCTTTTTTCTAAACTAAAGTAGGGTGAAATAATTCTTTAGAATGAAAGCGCTATGTGACACAAAGATTTTCAGGCCTGTATGAAGCAATTAATATCCGTTGAGGGGGACAACAAAGAAATGTTACTTCGAAGTAGAAACGGGAGGGAGGGGGGGGGCGAATAAAAATTACTTGTTACGCATAAATTAAAAAGAAGCCAGACAAATGTTTATTTACCACAAAGTCTTAGGGACGGGGAAAATTCATACCCTCTGATACTAAAACAGAACGTTCTGTTTTATAATCAGACGGTATGTATGAATTAATAAACGGCTTAAACTAGCCTTCTTTCCGCTTAAATTTAGGATTTTTTGGTTGTAATACTTTAGGATTTTTTGGTTGTAATAATACTTTATGAATACATGTATATCATAGAAAACTATTATTTAAAGTAAAAAAAACCACTGGGGTACGGAACAACCGAGGGGGAAAAAAAAATTCTATACTTTTCACAATGTAAAAGTCCTGGTCCTATATGATGAATAAGAAACAATACATATGTCAATTTTCCGCTGTTAAATATTTTTAGCGGAAATATTGAGCACACTCAGTAAAGGGCATTAAATACAAATTACATGTATGTACATTCGTTAGCTTCTGCGATTATCCCTTGTCAGTTGTGTTATTTTAATTTCCAATTTCACCCTTACCGGCTTCGGACGAAACAGAATCGGTCGAAGAATTAAGAATAATTAATTTGCGTACATTCTTGACTCAAATATACAAAGCCTATTCTTAACAGACAGATCTACGCATAACTCTGATATATCAACATTTCTATTGCCCAAAATTTGCCATAATTTTAGATAATCAAGAGCACTTTTTACTATACTTATGTAACTAGATTTTGTCGAGTGTCTCTAATGACGTCACAAAAAGGGGAAGTAACTCTATTTATGAACGTTATTTTTAGCGATATTTGAACAGGTAAATAAAGAAAACAACGAGGTTTAAAATTAAACGAATATTGTAATTCCTTCTTTTTAACCATTGTTTACAACATATATTATATACAAGTATATCTATTTCCTTGATATTTGACCTTTAAATATTTGCCAAACACGTGCATTATGATATATCGCATTTATAAGTTACATTAACCTTTTGTACACGTGATATATTTAGATGTAATTCATAGAAGTTACACATAAAAAGTTCGAATAAATATTTACAGGACATTTAAAAAAAAGAAATAAAAAAAATATATCGGATCTTTCTCAGAATTATGGAGCGAGTATAATTTCAATCAGAATGAAAAGAATACATAAAATTACAAATAATAATTTTTCTCCTGGCCCGCTAAGAATATAATAATATATCCCCCCTTCTTCACACACACACAAACATTAATTAAATTAAAGATTATCTTAAAAATATTTCTAAATATTTGAATGTTAAGAAATACAGGAAACATCAAGACCAAGAGAGAGAGAGAGAGAGAGAGAGAGAGAGAGAGAGATCTTTACTGTATCAACTCTCATCATTAGGTTAGATTTTAATGATAAAGCCTGACGACTTTTTCTTAAATTTCTATAAGTCGTACTCCCAATCCCTTACGCGAATTGTTTTCTATAAGCCTGTGCAATATTTTTTTTTTCAAGAATATACAGGAAGACATACTTATACATGTATTTTTTTTTCATGCGCAATTAAAAGAACAATAATTTTGATGTGAATTTTAAGTAATTTAAAGGAACCCGTAAATTGAGAAAATAGAAATAAGATTATTGAATAGTTAGTATCTTGAGATGATGAAATTTTCCAATAATTGTCAAAGACCAACTATTTTTCTTCTCTCCTCTTTTTGTCAGTAAAAATTGTAATGTCAATTATTTATTTCCTTTTTTACGCATTGTATTTACACAATTTATTTACCAATGGGCTTTAAATACTAACTTTACACGTTTTGCTTGTGTGTACAATGTTTGGATTTATATTGAATTATATCAACACGTTCGATCTTTTATCCCAATCGACAGATCAACATGCTATTTTGATTGGTTGACGCGCTGATTGGTTAATCGCTAATGCTGATTGACAGCTCTGTGAAGAAATACCGAACGCGCGTTCGCTCTCTGGGACCACTACTGAATTAGGGGTTCACTCTCTGGGTCCTCTTCGGGTTCGCTTTGGATGCGCTCCGGGTTCGCTCGGGGTCAGCCCTGGCGGATCCCGAGCGAACCCGAAGCGGACCCACAGAGCGAACCCGGGGTCCGCTTCGTGTTCGCTTTCTGGTAGGTTGTGTCCGCTACGTACTGTATCATAAAGGTTATTTAAGTAAATGTCTAAATGTGGAACAGACCTGTCAGATTTAAAGTGAAATGCGTAGACAAATATATGAAACTATTAGTACATTTGACAAATTATCTAAATTCTAAATATAAAATTAGTAGATACGATGACGACTTTGATAGTTATTGGTACAATATAGGAAACGATCATCTTCATAAATGTTTGATCGTATTCTTAGATACCATCCATGCATGTTTGGACACAATAATAGTCTAAGATTCCTTTTAAATCATACCAAAAAATGTAAGTCAGATCTGAAGCAAGTTGATTATTATATCTTTATATGCAACATCCATGCAAGTTTTATACAAGTATTAAAATAAGTTGGAAAGGGACATTATTCTTAATCTTCAATAGAGAGAAATACATGTACCTCTGCGGTATAGAAGTAGTCACCTTCAAACTCATCCAGGTCAGTTAGAAGACAATGAAGTAAAAGGATACTCACTAGACCAGGAAAATGAAGCATTAAAGCAATTCAGGACCAAGATCAGACAAATCGCCATGTTGTACGTCGACATTTTTGCTCAAATTTGGATCTGAAAAAAAATCTTGCTATTGCTAATATTCTTAATCTTTTAAAAAGATGTTTTGGAAAAGTGATTAAGTGATACATAATATATTTTGGCTTTAAGAACGCTCTAAATTAATTTCTTCGAATTCATAAAGTAAGACAAAATTGTGCTTTCAGAGTATTATCTAAAATAAAAAAAAAGAGAAATGATTTTTTTTACATAATGAAAAAGCCTTCTTTGAGTAACGTTTGGAAAACTTAATCGTCGTATCAGTCAATCTTACATACAAAATATAGATAGAAATAGAAAAAAAATGATAAAACCATATGGTCAACTTCTGGTTTGTTTCGCTCAATCACAGAGATGGACTAAAAATGCCGAGTGCGATTAAATATCTCAAATTTAAGATGTTCACAATGATTTTCACATAATTTAGTGGTGGCAGAAATTATGTTGAATAGTATGTCTCGAAATTTCTAAATTGTTCTGAGTTGAAAAACTGTTTCTTTTATCAGTCACATAAATTCCGTTGTGGATGGGTAGATATTAACACAATACATTTATTAAACATTAAAACCATTTCTTATTTATCCTTGAAAGCTAAATATTTTAATGTCAATTGTTTTCTAGGCAATAAGGTCATTTTCCTAAAAGGACATCAGGACATTTTCAATAAAATGTTTTCTTTGTTTGTAAGTGGGTTATTTAAATAATGTAGCACTAGGGACATACGATTTTGATTAGTTGTACGCGTAATTCTTGTAATTAGCAAAGTTTACAAATTTCTAATGTATAGGTATTTTTGCTTATTAGTCATAATGTATAAAAATATAACTGTGATTTACTTTTCTGACCATAATAAGTAAATATACTTAAAATTCTACTTTTATTTTTGATAAAAAGCCATGAAATAGTTCCAGGAGAGAGAGAGAGAGAGAGAGAGAGAGAGAGAGAGAGAGAGAGAGAGAGAGTATAGCAGTGGATACATTTGGCACATCTAAGTTACAGACAATTTTTAATGACAATGGCAACAAACAATCGTTCATTTATATCATATAACATCATGAATGGAAACCTGATTTCAATGATAAAGAGGAAATGTATTTTATTTAAAAAAAAAAAAAAAAAAAAAAAAAAAAAAAAAAAAAAAAAAAAAAAAAAAAAAAAAAAAAAAAAAAAAAAAAAAAAAAAAAAAAAAAAAAAAAAAAAAAAAAAAAAAAAAAAAAAAAAAAAAAAAAAAAAAAAAAAAAAAAAAAAAAAAAAAAAAAAAAAAAAAAAAAAAAAAAAAAAAAAAAAAAAAAAAAAAAAAAAAAAAAAAAAAAAAAAAAAAAAAAAAAAAAAAAAAAAAAAAAAAAAAAAAAAAAAAAAAAAAAAAAAAAAAAAAAAAAAAAAAAAAAAAAAAAAAAAAACGTTAAGCGAAAGGCACAGAAACTAGAATTACCTGCACATGATTAAAATTAATAATATGAATATTACCTTCTTACCAACTAGAATTTCCAAAATCTATCAGTTAGTATACGTTGCTTGGTTTTACGATCTATTAATATAGATAAATATTGCATTGGAAATCGAATAAAAACTATTAGGCGTCGAAATAATTTTGTAAACAGAATTGTTTGAAATAGCAAATAACAAAAGATACATTTGTAGCACTACTACTGATCGAAAAAAAAACGTCATTTGTCGTAATTGAATTACGAAACTGTTACTTGAAACTACAAAAAAACACGTGTCATATATTAGATACTATTTTAATAAATAATAAATGTTTTGCCCATACAATACATGTCAATCAATTGCAATATGTTGAAGTTGTAACAGTCTTCAATAATGCTTCATTTATGCCTTATGCCTCATTTATCCTTCATTTGATACCAATGATTAATGTTAAACGTGGGCAGGCAAGAGTGTAACGGACAATTACCCATCAAGTTCCAAATAAAATTGCATGTGAATTCTCAGAAACAATATTAAGTTAAGAATCTTTAGGTATAATATTTTATTTTCATTAAAGTAGGAATTCAATGAAAATGAAATAATGAGCATGGCAAAATTTCTGCAAGATTTAAAGTGAAAAGCCCTAGACATTTCAAGGCTTTTTAACTGTGTTATTAAAATGTTCATAAAATACACATAAAATATTTCCAGATTTTCATGTGAAGGTGGACTCAAATCATACTAGTATGTCTTATTTACAATAAAATAAATAAAAGTCCTTGGTTGTCTTTTACCAGTTTTTATTACATAAAGTGTCAGATGATAGTGATAACTGCCTACATATGAATCTGTTACATTGTACATATATGAAAGAGAAAGATACCAAAATTCACTGATTCTAAATGTCACATCTTCAGGGTCTTCTGCAAAGCTGATGACGATACATTGAGTTTTTCACTATGATTAAGCATAGCATACATCTTGCTCAAATCCACCAACAATACATGTGAGGAACATATGGTTTCTGGATTTGCTGGAGACTATGTTTCTCTGTAGGAATCGTCTGATTTCCAATGACTGAACTGCATTCGTAACTAATAATCAAAATTACACATTTGAGTTTTATCAGAAGGTTTTATTTGAAGTTCTTTTTAACGAGCCTCTAAAGTATCTCGGAAATTAGGAGATTCTGAAAGAAAAAGATATTTCATTTTCGCTCAGAAAACGTTCAACCCGCCCTTCTTTCAGTAACTCTTAAAAAATAATGAAACAAATCTGAATGTGCCTGACTGAACAGACAACGATAAATGTAGCTGTTGACAGTTATATTGATACAAGCATGCAACGTTTCTTCTTTTATTATTGTTTTAATACATATTTTGATATGTTTCTACTTAATAAAAGTAAGTGGTACATGGTCTGTTAAATTTACATAACTCTTCCAATGTGTTCCTCGATAGGTTAGATATTCGTATGTTATTCTACTTCCCATTTAAAAACTCTTAATTCTTATACAGATAAAGGATTCAAACTTAAACTACTCACTCACTTGTTTGGGGGCTAAATTTTGTTAAAATAGAATCAACTACAATAAAAATTTTGAAGATAATTCCTTTGCGATTTCTTCAAGACACACGGTCGGCAATTTTCCCCAATTGCATTTCATAATATCAAAATACTGCAAGCAAAGGAAGATGTTAAAACCGCCTAATTTCTCTTGTAAATCTGATTATCACACAGTTAGGTACCCCAGTGAAGGTTACAAAAAGGGGGCGGAGCCTAATTTGTACGGGAAAACTTAACTATGACATCATACAAAATATACATTATACAACAATTCTTTAAAATACCACAAAATGAGGTATTTTACTAATTATACGTGTAAGAAATCATCAAACTACATCAAAACTTATTATTGTATAGCATGCTGTTTTGTCCCTAGTTAAATCCCACATAACAAGTTATAAACAAGTCACTGATCGTAATCCACTTGTCAATGTGACGTCATCATTTCGTAAAATGTGATGTAGTTTGTATGCAGCAAGAGGCAGATGAAGTAATATTTTCTCAACGAAAAATGTATTTCTATAATGAAATTAAATATTATTTACAGATATTCTATAGGCCATTAACTTGGATTCAATGTCTTCTTTGTGATTTTATTAATATATCTTCTGTATATTACGTATTTAATTGACACTGCCGTATATTTGTATGCAAGCACATTGGAAGGAAATGTGGGGGTCTTAATAAATCGATCTAGTGCAAGGGCATACGCTCAGTGGACCATAGTAAGCTTTTACAATTCAACAGGTCGGAGAGAATACTCGAAATCGGGTATTATCCGTGAATTCGCGAATAATACCCGATATGATGCCATGTATAAGCGAGGAATTGTCTATCGTATCTAATTATGCGTCATTTATTACTTTCACATTCATCTTGTGCATAAAATCAAATTTATTTATGAATGTATAAATAATGTAATGATAAAATGTCTAAAATTTCGGCTAAAAAAACCCTCTTTCTCTTTCTTTTGAAAATCTTTTTATCATTCATACATATTTGCAGAATATGTCTTCAACATTTTAGCAGAG
>PRKT01002002.1:0-14565 GCA_003671525.1 Saccostrea glomerata | reverse complement strand
CCCCCCCCCCCCCCCCCGCAATCAAAGTTTGGGAAAGGTACAAAAGAATCATGTCCATCTGTGCAAACGTGTCCAGTCCATATCTTCTTCACGGAGGGACTTTAGAAAGTACTACTTCACGCAAAAATTGTTCATGACCATAGATTGTGTCACGATCTTGATCCAGGGTCGTTTGAGCAACTTTAAGGTCACTGTAAGAAAAATGTCATAATTCGTGTCCATATCTTTCTCATGGATAAAGTTGGTGAGTTAAATCCCATTTTGAATAAAGGTTGCTATGACCTGAGGGTGTTTTATTTCCTTGATTTAAGGTCGTTTGTGCAAGTTAAAGGTAACTTTAAGAAAAAGTTTGAAATTTGTGTCCAGTTCATATTTTTCGTATGAATAAACTTGAATCAAGTACATGTATACTTCATACAAATATTGTATATGACGGTAGGGTGTGCCATGTCCTTCACCCATGGTCATTTCGGTAAGTTCACTGAAAGAAAAAATCAGAATTCGTATCTGGTCCATTTCCTTTTTATGAACAAACTTATTTTACAAAACTTAAATCTAAATTATAAATTAAATACAATTTTATGTCTCATAAAATGATTTATATACAATCTTTTTTACATTGTTTTTGACAAATTTAGATTAAAATTGCAGTTGTTATTGATTTTTAATGTAAAAAGAGTGGGGTCAACTGGATCGGGATCGAACTCATGTTTGGATCGGGTTCGGCTTGATCGGGATCGAGTGCTCAATTAATTTAATTTTACGCAAACATGAGGTTGGAATCAATTTATAGAGAAATTCAAATTTTTCTGATTTAAAGCTATATTTTCTACTCCTGTGACACCATCTCAGAATCAGGATTGGGATCGAACTCATGTTTGGATCGGGTTCGGCTTGATCGGGATCGAGTGCTCAATTAATTTAATTTTACGCAAACATGAGGTTGGAATCAAATTACCGCCACCTCCCATCCTCCTCCCATGTAATACCAATATTTGAATTTCTGTTGTATGGAATTTTTTCCTCATTGTATAACATCAAGCATTTACCATGCTGTGTGGCCTCTTTGTTTACGCCACCTTCTTGTTACACAAACTTGGTAATCATTATATAACAATAGCTGGGATAAGCACTAAGTCGCAATATATCATATCTAAGTTGAAACTAATCATTATTTGGCCTTATCCCAGCTATAATTTACATGATTGTATGTAACATTGTATATTTATGTGTTTTTGTTCACTTTCGTCATTTATCTGGTCAATAAATGACATTTTCACTCAACTCAAGTTCTCGTGTCTTCACTAGTTTTCAAGTAACAAGAACAAGCTACGGAAAGGCTTTTCATATTGTGAAAGTTACTTTTATTAGTGGAAAAGTTGTGGATATAAATGTAAGTTAGCGTCGGAAGTTGGAAAAGGGGGAGGTTCTTAATTAGATGGGCAAACAAAACGATCTTGAAAAGACCTATGACTAAAGTAAAAATGCTGATTCTTTTACAACTCGGCTATAAGTATGCAAGCATACCAACAATGTAAACTTTTAGCGGGATCTTTTAATCTATATCATTATCTATTAATTTATTACTATATACTTCAAAACTAGATTTGATTTGATTGTATGTTGTTGAACCCCCCTCTCAAGAATTTTTCACTCATATGTAGACGCCACCACTTGCCGGTGGAGGGCTACAAATTTTGTCCCATGCTCGGCTCTTTGGGCTTTTGAGCAGTGAGGGATCTTTTCGTGCCAGCACCTACTGCGACACAGTGCCTCGGTTTATGCGGTTTCATCCGAAGGACCGGTCTCCACATCCCGCAGCTCAAAACTAGATCCTATGTCTTTGACAATTAAATTGAATGGATAAAATAAATACTTTTAAAAGTTTTCATTGTTTTTCATTTCGGCTCAGGTGAGCTAATTAAAATTTTGAATTCATTTCTGTAATAAATTGCCGATTAAAAAATGATATAAACAAAAATGTTTATACCCATTACCATGGTAACATTCTTAGTTTTGATTTAATTTATAATTTGATGCATTTTTTCTACCTGCAAATATTTTACATGTCAATCATAAATGTCTCGTAATCTTGATTCTGTGTACCAATATTATTGAAATGATCATAAAGTATGATTCTCAAATTTTCATAGAGAACTGAGTATTTTGGCTTTCCTGTGCTCAAAATTGTTGCTATGGGTTAATCAAGTAAAAAAAAATTAAAGAATCTTATTGCATTTTTATATATGCCTGATTAAATTTTAAAACAATGGATTGAAGAATCTTTTACAATTGTACGTGTCATGTACAAGATGACAGATTTTTTCATTCTCGGCCATGTTGTGAAGAAATCAACACAGGTTAATCGATTTAAAGCCAGTCAAAATTCTTGAAACGCCTGGAAATTTACACCTGTTTCCATGGCAATCTTTTTGGTTAGGGTTTTTAAAACTTGATTGCATAATATATACATTTACATGTACATATATTTTATACCTGCAATCATTTAAATGCCAATGTTCTGTGACGTAGATTCTGTATACAATAACTGTTAAAGTTCTGTTATATTGATTATATTGGTTGCTATGTGCTCAAAATCGTTGCCATGGCATTATCCAGTAATAAAAAGAAATGAAGAAGAAGCTAGTTGCTTTCTTTAAATCTGCCTGATTCATTTTTTACAAAATGATTGAAGAATCTTTAACATTTGTGCATGAATGTGCGAAAATTATCATTCTATGATGTGTTGCTAAGGAGAAATTGCTGTTTCCATGGAGATATGAAATTGTAAAATGGTCCCTCATTTGCAGAAAAGTCTCAAAAATTTAATTCCTTGTAAAATTTGATTTCAAAATTTAAAAATAAGAAGTTATGTGGCGTATGATTTCAGGATTTAACATATTTTCTCTTTTTATTCATAAAAACATCCATTTTTGTTGCTAGGCAACGGATAAGAAGTTAAAAAAATTATACGCTTCTGAATTCAAATTCTAAAAGAACAAATCCTCTGCTTTTACATTATATACACACGATGTCTGTATCAGGTCCATCATTTGAGTAATTCGACACCGAAAATTTCCAAAATCAAGGAAATTGCTGAGTCAGCAAAACAGGAAAAACATGTATATATACCCATATCTATCATACAAATATCTTAAATCTTATTTCTATGTTTTTTATTGTGAGAGCACTTAAGATGTTTATCTCGAGAATAAAAGCAATAAAAAAGAAATTTCTCTATTAATTACATTTAATTAGTGCCTCAAAGATAAGGAATTTTTTCGTCCATCCAAGCTGAAAATTGGCTAGTTGCTAAGGAAATTTCTTTACCCTCGTTTCCATAGTAACCACGAACCAAAACATTTTTTATTTTACATACATGGTTCATAGTGCAAGAGAAAACTATGTGTGGAAAATCATCAAATTCTGAGAACCCTCATATATCACCCTTTGCATGATTTTTACACGGAGCTGTACTTAAATGCTACTCACTGCTCTGTGACGTCCTTCGACGTCATATTTTTTAAAAACTTTTTTTTTGCTTTTTAAAATCAAGTACCGGTATACATGTCTTTAGAAATTGATATCAGTCTCATAAACGAAGCGATGTACGATTATAAACAAAATACAAATACAAATACTTTATTGGCACAAACATAATTACAATAATTGGCAAAGACCCACTGAACATCATTAAATAATGTTTACTTATTTTTCAAGTATTATCTAGAAATTGACTAATTCTAAGTTCAAAACAGTCTGATAAATTTAACAGTAACTTTCAAGACTTTTTGTATATTACTGTTTACATATAATTGTAACAGACAGTGTACATTTCTCATTGCTAATATTATTATTTTTCTTTGTCATGTTATAAATATTACTAAAGAATGTGTTTCTTAGCTTAGAGTAAGAATTACATTGAAAAAGAAAATGTATTTCATCCTCAATCACACCAGTATTACAAACATAACAATATCTTTCATTTCTTGATATGGAAATGTATTTATCACTTTCTATTGCAAGTTTATGTGCGCTTAATCTAATTCTACGAAGGGAGGATCTCTCAGATCTTTTTTTTTTGAGTAAATCAACATAAGGATCAACATAAGGACTTCTTTTTCCTGAGTATACTTTCTTGAAGAAATCAAGTTTTCGTATTTTGTAATGTTTGAGAATCCAAGATTATCTAGAATAGAAAATAATTTCTTAGTCCAAGAATTACAGTTACTTGTGGATTGGTAAAGTTTAAAGACCTAACTCTGTCCAAAATGGCTCGATCGTACCCAATACATAAATTGACCTAGATATTCTTATGATAAATCTGCATAAAAAAATTCATTTCAATATGTGCAACCTCTACAAAGAAAATGAACAGAAACGGCAAATAATTGGAATTTTTTTTAAGTCCAAGTGGCATAACTCTGTCCAAATCGTACAGATCGCTCGATCGTACCCAATACAGAACTTGACCTAAATATTCTTATGATAAATCTGTCAATATGTGCAACTTCTGCAAAGAAAATGAAGGGAAACTGGTGGTAGACCGACAGACAGACCGACCGATCTACCGACAGACAGCAGCAAAGCAATATGTCCTCCCTTCTTCGAAAGGGGGGGGGGCATAAAAATGGCAGTGTCAATATTTTGCTTTGGGAAACCTGAAATACGTTTCTGATCAGAAAGTAAAATAGGAGGTGCACAATGGCCCTATGTAACACAGAATCTGTGAAAGTCTCATTATTATCAATTTCAGTTAAGTGTGCAGTTTTGCATTACGTCACAACCTATGATGACATGCACTCAAGTACACGCCTCCTAGCAGCAAGCTTTACGACTGGAAGTTTCCTCTAATCCCTGACTGGTTGCTTGTGCCACAGACTATTTCCGTGTCATTATTATTATGTTGATAATATGAGTAGACCAATCACACGGTGGGGGGCTTGAATTGTTTACGCTGGATGCATCATTCTGTTGAAAAAGATCGTGACGCGTAATGCGAAACGGCACCCAAAGCATAACAAAGGGACGGACATCCCAATCACTATAACCCCCCCCCCTCCTTTTCAAGCCAGGGGGGGGTGTATTAATATATCTATGGATTTAACAGGGCTTAACTGGTCATAATAAAATTAACACACTTGTATTTTACATTTTTTACCGAATACCCGGGTACACGATAGGAAAATGGTTCGAGTAACCGATTATCAAATATTAACCAAATTGACATCCCTATTACAAACAAATTCAAAACATAAAATTCAACTGTACCTTTCCCTCTGATGATTTGTTCGCCCTTTGGTGTAAAACAAACAATTTGTGATCCTTTATAGATGACACAAGGCTCCTCCTTTGTAGCTTGAAATAAGAAAAGCAAAAGTTATTCAAAACTGGCCCCACTGTGAACGCACCTATTTTATGCTGTCTAATATAAAAGAAATGAGAAACCTTTTCAATGCTATCTTTTAGTAATTCCAAAAGTTTTTTCATGGTTCTAAGACGTGAAAAAGAAATTATGGTAACTTGATTATTTGAATCACATTAAATATCAAACCTCTCATTCCATATATTGTATTCTTTGAATGCTAAGTATTTCCTAAGATAGGTATTACACGAAATATAAGGCTCTGAGTAGGGATAATATAGACTTAAACACAATATTTTTACATGAATATTGATTGATTAGTTATTCCCCGTAAACGAAGTTTCGGGGGTATATAGTTTTTGTCATGTTCGTCTGTCTTTCAGTCTCTCTGTTTGTCTGTTTGTCCGCAAAAACTTTAACCTTGTCCATAACTTTTGATTTAGTAGAGCTGTGACTTTCATATTTCACATGTGTATTCCTTGTGATGACCTTTCTTTGGGTACCACCAAATTTGACCTTGGAATTTGACCCACTTTTACACAAAAAAATTCAAATTTTTCCTCTGGCCATAACTTTTGAACAGTAAATACCAGGACATTTATACTTCACATATAAATTCTTTGTGGCAAGATCTTTTAGTGGATACCACCAACCTTGACCTTTTGACCTTGACCTTGGAGATTTAGGTAATAACGAAAAAACTTTAACCTTGGCAATAACTTTTGAACGGTAAGGGCTAGGGCTTTCATGCTTCACATATGTAATCCTTGTAAAAAGACGCTTCATTGGATACTAAGAGCGTTGATCTTTGACCTTGACCTTGGAGTTTGACCTACTTTTAAAAATAAACCTTGATCATATCTTTTAAAGGGTAAGAGCTAGTGCTTTCATACTTTACATATCTAACTCTTGTGACAAGACCTTTCATTTGGTATCAAGACCTTTGACCTTAGAGTTTGACCTACTTCTAAAAAATCTTAACCTTGGTCCTAACTTTTTAACGGTTAGGGCTAGAGCTTCCATACTTCACATATATATTCTTCGTAGCAAGAGCAATTATTGGATACCAATAACCTTTACCTTTTGACCTTGGCCTTGGAGATTTCCGGACTTATGAAAAAACATATTAACCTTGGCAATAACTTTTGAAGAGTAAGGGCTAGGGCTTTCATACTTCAAATATGTAATTATTGTGACAAGACCTTTCATTCAATACAATACCAAAAATCTTGACCTTCTGACCTTGATCTTGGAGTATAACCTACTAATATAATCTTTTTAACCATGGCCAGAACTTTTGAATGGTTAGGGCTAGGGTTTCCATACTTCAAACATGTGATCTTTGTGGAAAGACCTTTCACTGGATACCAATAGCATTGACCTTCTGACCTTGATCTTGAAGATATTTGTACTTATGAAAAAACTTTAGCCTTGCCATAACTTGGGAACAGATGGTGATAGGGCTTTTATGTTTTACAATTGTATTTCCAGTCAGGGGACCCTACTTTGGGTACCAATATATTAAATTTGCATCTAAGAAAAGTTCAATCCTCACAATGTTGCCATACGGTGGCATCAGTGTTTCACAAACACATCTTGTTTTATTTATTTAACGTCTCACTCCTTTCATTTAAAGATTTAATTAGAATTAAGTAGGTTTCTAATAAAATTTCAACCCTGGGTTTTGGCGGAAAATGATAATTTTATAACTTCTCGTATTTAGTGAATTTTTCTATGTATTCTATATTAATTTTTCATCTAAATTCTATTACAGTTTATTGCCAATGTCAAAGAAAACCGTGGTGATTATTCTCCAATAAATCTCTAAGGTCGTCGAAAGATATATGAAATCTGTAAAGGAGAATTAAAATACTATTAGGAATTTAGAATGTAATACATATTTCGATAACTAGTACATCGTTGTCTCGTCTTCGGCAAACTACATGTTTTATATTGCCTTAACAAATGACAAATGTCTAAAAGAAAAAGGGACTGTTCCGCGGACTTCTTTACAACCTTTACACTCTGTGAAATCATTATTGACAATACCGATATATTACACTATTTTCATGTACATGAAAGAATTTTTACGTTTACTCTCTGTCTAATTTTAGTATGAGTGATTTGAAATGGCCATTAACTTTCAAGTTATTTCCTCAAGCCAACTGGCTCGTCACAATTATATGTACAGGTACATATATACATGCTATGAAGAAAAAAAATCATATAGAGAGTGAATGTAATAAAAAAATAAATGAAAATATTGTTCTGTGTCAATATTGTTCTTCTTAATGTATACGCAATAGCAAAAAATAATTAAATACAATTTTTGGATGATTGTTTTTTTAAAAACTGTGGTGGTATAGTTCTGTCCCCTACATGCAAGATAAATTATGTAAACATGCAACATATAATTATACAGAAATGCGATAAATTTATGTCAACATGCAAAATAATCACCGAAGTTATTTAAGGAATCACTGTTTAGTTTGGAGAGTATGCCAGGGCAAAGACAGTGATTCCTTATATTTCCATTTCATTGTGAAATAAAATTGTAGACTTAGACATTAAAAATGTAGACTAACAGATTTAAATTACACGAGGACTTCCATGCCAATTTCAATAGTCCTGCACACTGACGTCAAACACAAAGGCAGCCGCACGAGATTTACATGCTGTCACAATTAACGTTCAAACATTGTTCCATATATTTTAACACACTACTTTTCGCTATGTAAATAACTTATCTAAATGCCATAACTGTGTTCCATAATATTTTATCTGTTCAGTAGAATTTACTTGGCGGGTTTAAATCCCGTGCAGTTAAGTGGTCAGTTTGGGTGTAGCAATTGAGTAGAGCAGACGCACTTCACTTGCTCGAGTATTAACTGTGTATTCTTCATAAAGTATTTTGACCAGACTTTACATCTCTTCTGAGGTAAGTTTGTTTTATTAATTTAAAGGTATTTATCTCATATAGTTTCCTGAAATGGCTAAGGACCTTAGTTCTAAACTTTGTTGTACGTAAATTACATGATTGAGTAATGTGTGCATTGCTATCATTTCAAGTACTAGTAGTATGCTAAAAGTATACGAGTATATTATAGTATGTAGTAGCTACAATGTATGGTGTAAAGTACGTGTTTATTGTACACAAATATTTCGTATAAATATTTTGTGGAGTTTTGCAGTAAAATGCAGTATGCAGTAAAATGCAAAGTATATAGTAAATGTTATGATATGCATGAGTACGAATCAAGTTAGTATATTTTATGTACATTTATTATAATATGTAAATTTACAATGATTTTGTAGATCCCAAATTGGTCCAGGGAGCCTTTCCACCCAAACAACATTCCAACCCAGAACTTTACATATGTATTAAGCCTTGAATAAACGTGATATATTTAAAGAACTGTTCTAGTATTCTATTTGTTTGGCGACCTATCGGCCCACCTGCGACACATGCATTTTGGCCTCCTTAGCGTCAAACACAGAGACAGATGCGCACGAGATTTGCATGCGTATTAGTCCTCCTTAGCTGCTGACCTATCGACCTGCCTAATTTACATTCCGGCAGAATTATCAAGAAATAAACTGTCCAAACTTTCAAACAGTTATCACAGAAAAAAAAATCAGAAATGGAAATATAACGATCTTATTCGAAAATATAATTAAATTATGGGTAAATTTACTTGCTTACACCAGTATCTGACATCATACATGCAAGAAGCAACATGATTATGTAGACATGCGACTTATTTATGTTAATATGCGAGATAATTGTGTAGACATGCGACTTATTTAAGTTAACATGCAAGATAATTATGTAGACGTGCAACTTATAAAGGTCAACATGCAGGATAAGGATGTTAACATGCGAGTTAAGTTTGTCAACATGCGATATATGTACGTATGTTGACGTGCAATTTATTATCTTCCAGTTGACAGAAATATCTTGCATGGTAAAAATATAACCCGCATGTTGACATAAATAATTAGTCACATGTCTACATAATAATTTTGCATGTAAATGTTTTCATAAATAAGTATACTCACCGTCAATAGAAACGCAACACCCAAATTTAGGGGGTAAAAATTATATACGGGATTTAAAAAATGTACCAAAAAAATTAGGAAATCTTTTACTTTGCCAAATCAGTTATTTAACGGTTGAATGATTTTCATTTCATTACCGGAAGTTGATTTTTTAGCTCCCTGAACAGAAATAAAAAGTTAGCATTTTTAATAAAATTATTGACAATATTTTGGTTTTCAAGGTTTTGTACCTGTTAATTATAAGTCTTGTACCCAAAGTCCGGAAAAAATATCCTTCTTTCTCTTCCGGATGTGATGCCTGTATTTCCTCAAATTAACTGAAAGCACGCATTTTCATTGCTAATGTTGGAAATTTTCAAAATAAAGAAAAGGGAGAGCTACAGATGCAAATATACACTACATAACGACTTTTCGGGCTCATGTGTTTCAAAAGCATGAATGACAGTTCCTTGACCGGAAGTCCAAGGGTTACTACACTACGCCAAGTTAGAGAAAATTCGACCTCAGTATCTGAAAAACAGGCATTTAAAAAAGGACAAGAATATTTATTTCGCTCAGATTAAGACATTGATAAACTTACTGCATGGTAGAATTCGGGCTGCTTATGTTGTACAAGGCTGACTAGCACGTTTTAATTGAATGGTCGGAAGGGGGGATGTTTTAGAGTTATGTGTTACTTTATAAGGTTTAAAGATAAGATTAAGAATGAATACATAAATTTAAAAAGTAAATTTACAAAACAATGATACTTCATTTAAACTTAAAATGTTATCTTTAGAACTTAGAAAGTAACACATAACTTTTAAAACATCCCCCCTTCCGACCATTCAATTAAAACGTGCTAGTCAGCCTTGTACAACATAAGCAGCCCGAATTCTACCATGCAGTAAGTTTATCAATGTCTTAATCTGAGCGAAATAAATATTCTTGTCCTTTTTTAAATGCCTGTTTTTCAGATACTGAGGTCGAATTTTCTCTAACTTGGCGTAGTGTAGTAACCCTTGGACTTCCGGTCAAGGAACTGTCATTCATGCTTTTGAAACACATGAGCCCGAAAAGTCGTTATGTAGTGTATATTTGCATCTGTAGCTCTCCCTTTTCTTTATTTTGAAAATTTCCAACATTAGCAATGAAAATGCGTGCTTTCAGTTAATTTGAGGAAATACAGGCATCACATCCGGAAGAGAAAGAAGGATATTTTTTCCGGACTTTGGGTACAAGACTTATAATTAACAGGTACAAAACCTTGAAAACCCAAAATATTGTCAATAATTTTATTAGAAATGCTAATTTTTTATTTCTGTTCAGGGAGCTAAAAAATCAACTTCCGGTAATGAAATGAAAATCATTCAACCGTTAAATAACTGATTTGGCAAAGTAAAAGATTTCCTAACTTTTTTGGTACATAGTTAAATCCCGTATATAATTTTCACCCCTTAAATTTGGGTGTTGCGTTTCTATTGACGGTGAGTATATATTGGTGAAACAGGAGATCTCCTCAGGAGAGTCAATAACCACCGTTCGACCATTAGGACCAAAAAACTCAATGAACCCGTTGGGTACATTTCAACCTTGACGGTCACAAATGGGAGGACATGACAGTAGTGGTGATTGGCCATAACCCAAGATGGACAGACACTCAGAGAAAAAGCAAAGAAAAGTTCTGGATGCACAGATTAAAAGTCATTCCGTCCCAATGGTGTTAACAAACTGAATGACTTCACCAGAATGAACGTAAACTAGACCCGATTCCTGATGATACCAAACAAGATTATTCTCTCAATTTAGTGTAAACTCTACAGTTAATTTGAGTTTCCAACTCTCGAACAACCCACATAACTATGTATTGCTTACGCCTTTGTTAATTAATTATTAATTAATTTTTGCCGATAATTAGTCCTAAAACATTTTAAATTAAAATTTATAATTGATCATTATTCATATGTTAAAATGCCCCTTCTATATTATTATTATTTTTCTTTATTCTTTATCAAGTATAGTTACGCTATTTTGAGAGAATGAAACTATGTACGATTTACTGATTGTCGTAATTACTTAGCATAATTAATTCGTTCAATTATGTAAATCGCACTTCACCCGAGTATACCCGATAGACCGGACGCATTTCATAGCGGTCCAGATTCTTTTTTTAATAGTCTTCTTAAAAATTTTCAAATCATGTAACCAAGTATGTAAATATATAGTGTTTAGTAGTTTAGTAGTAGTGGTAGCTGTTTTTTGTTTCTCTTTTTCCTTTGTTCTCATGACTTTTTAACTTTTTTCTTTGTCTTGAGGAAGGGACAGGGCGTCCCGAAAGAATGAATCGTTTAAACGTCCACATTTGGCCCCCCGATAATTTACAAAAAATAAGTTTGAAGATTTCCTACATATTTTTGTCTCAATCTTTTCATCAAACATTGTAGGTTATTAATTTCATTTTCAATTTTCACTTACTTGCACTGTAATTGGGTATTTATCTGATTAATATAGCAGGGGTAGTTGTTTACATCGATTTCCCATAGACTTTAGGCCACACCCCCATTTTGAAAGCCCAATTTTTATATGAGCGCATAGTTGTTTCAAGTTGTAGTAAATAGGGTCAATGTAAAAAGTTAAACTTGTCATTTTAATTCATGAAAAAAATTGAAACAGTTGTGCGCTCACATGTTATTTTCCAAAAAGGTGAAAAATCACGGGTACCTGTCCCTATAGTAAAGGCACCTTGTTTACAAATTTCAACACGCCTTTGACCTCATGAATAAGAAAGCATTGAACACGTGACTCAAATCTATTCACTTTCATGCTTTGAGCAGATCAATGCGACATCGTGTCCAGTGTTGCGAGCTATCGATAGTCAAATCCTTTTCAAATGGATAATTAGAATTTAATGTACCCTGGGATAAAATTTGTTTAAAACGGTATATTTAAGACTTGTTAATATTTTTGATTCACTTGTTATTTCAGTCAATTTTGTTTGATTTTTTTTTTCGGTATTTATCAATATGTTTTTGGAGGCTTGTAGTCCAAAGCTTGCACTTACTGCTTGTATCTCATTAATACAGAATTTGAAAAAAAAATACTGAGAGTATATATATTATCATTTTCCTTTTTTCCTAAGTATACATGTACATCACATCAGCGTTACGTTCATTAACGCCTAGAAGATTTATTAAAAAAAATTACGATAGTTATTTGAAAAAATACCAATTTATCATATCTATAGAAAATAAACCGTTTGTTACAAATGCGTAATTCCAATTAAAGAGACATTACGGAAAAGATATTGAAGTGTGAGGCATTAAAAAGATTTATAAAATACATCGGATGAAAAACATTGCACAGAATGCACCCCTACATGTAATTAAATAGAGGGAAACTTCGGGTTTCATCTGACGACACTACAAATGTTATAACTTTTTACATCGGCACAAAATCTAAAAACAATGCAAGATTTACATATGAATATTAGTATGTAACAAAAAATCGAAAGAAAAAGGGCGTATTCTTTTTTTAAATGGTTTATTGTTTATCTCACACGTACTGGAGGACGAGATTTTTTTAAACAATGCAATCTGGACTGTGCAAAGTACACTTGTCTAACACTAATGTTTTTTTTATATCCAGCAACGATGATATTGACGTTAAACTGACGTTTAATTTTCACTTTCTTGCGAATTTATTTTTCATACACTGAGTGAAGTTTTACGAGGGTTGTCCCAAAATTTCGTAGACTGAGCTTATATCTTTTAAAGAAATTTATGTATCTTCATAAAATTTTCCGGGTGGATAAAGCGTGTTCTTGGCAGATAAATTACGAAGTTTTATCATGTTTACTTGAAAACTTTTCAAGTAATAACATTTAAAGTGATATCGTTTCCCAACACCCGGAGCAATCTGCAACGTTAAAATACAAATGTCAACGGTTCAAATTTTTGGCGAAAATATTTCAATTACCAGAATCAAAATCTCAAATTAAACGAAACGGTTATAGTTATAAATGTGAAATATCTTAATTACTGTGATATGGTTAAACTTTAAAATATGTAAACAAAGTATATGTATGTATAGATGATGAAATAATAATAATTTGAAAATGCTATATTTCTACGGGCTTTTCGTCTGTCTTCTTTAATGGGGTTGCACAATGGAAGTTTTGCCCATTTCTAAGCCCTGTCTTTTATTTTAGCTACTGACATTCACTTATACATAGAGAAACCGTTTTAGTCATTCTAAATACACAGGACGAGAAAATGTTTCCTAGTCTACCAAACATTTATGAATAGTACATTTCTTTAACAGTGAATTCAGGATCAAAACACTTGATCATAGTCCAGTGCGCCGCCCGTGCTAACGCAGCCGCCATTTTGCAAAAAGTCGGATTTCAACCCAATGTATATAAAAAACGTTATAAAATTCATATTTATCAACTCATAAACACCAAAATTTGAGGAAATATAGTTAATAAAACATTTTCAAGAATTTCCATCTCCATTTAAACATACGGGGTAGTAATTACTTCTCCGTAGGATTTGAAATATAAGATACCAAATTTTAATTGCAACTTTTGGGTATTGCGCCGCCTTCCTATACAAGGCGATGAAATGTGTCTTTTGAATTGGAATAATTTGTGTAGTTCCTCCATATTTGCCCATAAATTTATTAGATAGTATTGTTTTAATCTATATACGAAGTTTCATTAATGTATGACGTAGGGTTCCTACAAAACAACGCTTGTCTACGGAATTTTGGGACAACCCTCGTATATCACAATTCAACCGTATTTGTTGTAGCACACCAATTTCGTAAAATTATATAATTACGAGGGTTGTCCCGTAAAATCGTGGACAAGTTGTCTAGTGTGAAAAATAAACATCACTGCGTTCTGAAATTTTCACTATTATTTATTTAAACAATATTTTATTCACAGATGTTGTCGTGAATAGGATTGGGCAGCAGGCGCAGCCTATTTTAGCCCTCTCCCTACATTTAGGTCAAGGTACAAAACAATGATATTAAAAGAATGTACTAAAGAAGAAGAAAAAAAAAACACACAAACAAAATTGAACAAAGTAACAGAGAAAAAACCCCCCAGAAAAAGTCATATGTAGAAAATTAAACAAAAGAGAAAAATAGAATGAACA
>PRKT01002001.1:0-37261 GCA_003671525.1 Saccostrea glomerata | reverse complement strand
AATGCTTGCGTTTGGCTTTTTTTTCTGACAACAAGAAGCATAGAAAACATCAGTCCAAATCAAATCTGTGATACATGGAGAGAAATATATTCTTCTGCATAATCCCTTTCATGACTTTTTATGAAGATTTTTTAGAAATGGCATTTAGATATATAGCTAAAATTTGCCTGAATCTTTCACTTCTTTCATGATACGTGTTGATAGTAGTACCCAGTTTTACGGAGGAAAGCAAAACTGGAAAACTTTATTCTTTTGCGAGCAGAATAAACAGAGTTTGAACAACATGTACAGTTACTTTATGCTTATTTCATTCAAAATATTAGACTAAAATATCTTTGTTACATAAAAAAAACTCTCCTTCTCTCTCTCTCTGCAAGAGTAAGGGGGAGGTCCAACCACCGGAGCCAACAAACCCCCACCCCTCTGGAACTATCATTGATGTTGCATCATATTTGAAAGCTTATTTTGATTTTTTTTTTGTCAGAGATAACCAAAGGAAAATAGTAGAATGCCGCATTGTCAATATTCAATATTTCTAATATCATAGATTCTAGTATGTTCACCCTTCAGACATAACTTTAAATATAGAAAATGTTCTTTGGAGGTTCAGTAGCCCCCAACCCCAAAGTTATGTTTAAGTATGTATCTATTCGGGTATTGTGTAACATAGTACGTTTAAAAATTAGTAATTAAAGGAAGTTTGATTCTTCACCCACCCCTTGAGCAAATGTTGCTCACTCCTCGATCCATGGCACCCGATCTAACCTCAAATGTTCAGGTGTTTAATGGACTTTTGAGCTTGAATACTATTCGTTTTCTCTGTTTATGTCATTAAATTGTTCCTAGCTCTGAATTTTATGGTTTTAGTAGTTGTATGCCTTAAATTAAGTCCCATATTTTATTATTCCTAATGCCCTTTTTTCTTTTAACCAAATGAAATACATCACATTTTATTTTTTCTCTCTATAGTTAGCCTGACGTTCACGGCATTGTATACAAGAGTCACCTCATAAAGTATAAATCAATTGGTTTATTATTTTGAAAATGAACTATTATATAATAAATTCTGTTTTTAAATATTACAATTGCGTATCGTTGGCACTTACGCAAATTTTGTGCTTTTCGCCCCTTGGAATATATGGTTGTTTTCAGAAAATAAATTAAAAAGTATGAAGAAGCGTTAGCGTATTCATGAGTTATTTTATCATCATGTTTTGATCTCAGAACATTTGTAGTAATAATAAATATGTTTCGCCAAACATAAAAGTAAATGCATTTCTGTAGAAATGTTATAAAAAAACAAAATGTGTTTGTGAAACACTGATGCCCCCGTATGCATGGCAACATAGCGAAGATTAAACTTTTCTTAAATGCAAACTCACTGGAAATACAATTCTGAAATATGAAAATAGGCCAAGGTTAAAGTTTTTTCATAAGTACGGAAATATCTAAGGTCAAGGTCAAAAGATGAAGGTAATTGGTATCCAATGAAAGGTCTTGCCACAAAGAATACATATGTAAAGTGTGGAAACCCTAGTCCTAACCGTTCAGTAGTTATGGCGAAGGTTAAAAATTTTAAAAAGTACCGGTAGGTAAAACTCCAAGCTCAAGGTCAAAGGGTCAAAGGTCTTGCTATCAGGTAAAAAGGTCTTGTCACAAGGATTAAATATGTAAAGTATGAAAGCACCAGCCTTAAACCTTTAAATGTTATGGTTAAGGTTAGCTTTTTAGAAGTATGTCAAACTCCAAGGTCAAGTAAAAAGGGTCAAATTTCTTGGTATCCGATAAAGGGTCTTTACACAGACATGACATATGTGAAGTATGAAAGCCCTATCCCTAACTGTTCATAAGAAATGATAAAAGTTTTTTCATAGGTACAAAAATCTCCAAGATTAAAAGGTCAAGGTTGTTGGTATCCAATGAAAGGTCTTTCCACAAATAAAACATATGTGAAGTATAAATGTCCTTTTACAGTGTATCTACTGTTCAAAAGATATTACCAATGCAAAAGTATGAAATTTTTGTGTAAAAGTATATCAAACTCCAAGGTCAAGGTCAAAAGGTCAAATTTGGTGGTACCCAAAGAAAGGTCTTTTCACGAGAAAAAACACATGTGAAATATGAAAGCCATAGCTCCACTTAATCAAAAGTCATGGGCAAGGTTAAAGTTTTATGCGGACAAACAGACAAACAGACAGACAGACAGACGGACGGACACGACAAAAACTATATACCCCGAAACTTTGTTTACGGGGACATAATAATATCAGTCATTTTCTAAAGCAATCGGAATTTAAACTACCAATCTGAGATGCAATGAAAAACAAAAGACAATACATTTGTATTCACATTCACAGAAATCTCTCATTCTGCAGTATCTTGAAAATTGAATTCAGTTTTATCATGTTAATTGAACTATGAAGTGAAGGAGAAACTAAAAGAGTACTGTGTAACAAGATATTCGTGAAGTGGTGTAAATCAGATGTTGATACTTCAAATTCAACCTTAGAATATGTGTAGTAATCATAAATATGTTTCTTTAAACATAAGAGTAAATACTTTCCCGTGAAATGTTAAAAAATAAATATCAACCATTTTCTCAATGAAACACATGGAGATAACGAACAGTATTCAAGATCAGAAGTCCGTTAAACAATAAAAACAGGAGCAGAGCAAACACGGACCTCCAACACGGATAATTACCATTGTTAACTGACAATACGTCGTTATATATATGTAAATGTCGAGTTGAAGGCCACAGCAAGTGTTTTTCTTCATTTCACGCAAAAGATTTTGCAAACTCTGCTTATAGGTCTGCTAATATTTAATCAGAAACTCAAGCATCTTCTTGATGTCGACTTCAGAGTACTTGTGTGTATAATCAAAATAAAATTTAACACAACAAATTTCTAAATGACCAATGTCAAGCTTAAGGTACGTACATGTAAGTAAATTTACGATTTCCATTTTTATTGTCCCCCGCTTGAAAAGCGGGGGATATTAATTTGGGTCTGTCCGTCCGTCCGTCCGTCCGTCTTTCTGTAACGCTTTCGTTTCCACACGATATCTCGAGAACCCTTTGAGCTTTTGCAATGAAATTTTGCATAGCAACTTCCTATGGACTAAAGAAGACCCCTATCGATTTTGAGGACAAAAGGTCAAAGGTCAAGGCATAAATTCGCATTTTCTGTCTGTTAAAACACTTTCGTTTCCGCGCGATATCTCGAGAAACCTTTGAGCTTTTGCAATGAAATTTTACATAACAACTCCCTGTGGCTTAAGAAAGACTCCTATTGATTTTGAGGTCAAAAGGTCAAACTTCAAGGTCATAAATGTATACATTCTGTGTGTTTGTAACACTATCGTTTTTGGGCGATATTTCAAGAGGATGTTGATCTTTTGCAATGTAATTTTAAACCAAAAGTCCCTAGGACCTCTCTTACCCCTCTCAAAGTGTCCCATCCCGTTTGTTTTATTAGTATTGATTGTATTACATGTCGGTATTTTTAGCACAGGGGCATGAAGAAGAGTTGTTACGTATAAAACAGATTCTCGGCGGACTTTATATTCTTATTACATCTATTAGAACTGTTTAATAAAGGTTAAATTAGACACCATGCATTGTGTTAAATGTTGACAATATATCGAACGTGAATATATGTACATGTATGTGACTTAATATTTGTATATAATTATCGTAATGATAACGCGGCTCCGTGATCTAGTGGTATGTCTCTTGCTTCACATGTGAGAGGGCCAGGGTTCGCATCCTAGAAAATTCAACTTTTTTTTTTACTAAATGATAGTATTCAGCATGTGAAATGAAAAATTTATGAGGTCTGGCTTGTACAAACTCATAAAATCATCATTACAGTGTTCGAAATATTCCATATAAAAAGAATTAATTTTCTACACACATAATAAAGAATAATCAATCAAACCTTTATATCCATATTGGCATGTCAGATACTCGGTACCCAGGCCATGTAAAGTTTTTTTGTAATTAAAAAGTTTTGAAGCAATGGTCAAGCAATCAGAATTCAAATTGCCAAATTGAGATGCAATCAAAGACACACATTAGACAATATTCACAGAAATCTTTTAATCTGAAGAAACCTGAAAATTGAATTTATTCATTTTAACCATGTTTATTGAACATTGAATGATTTAAAACTGCTAGTATGATACAATGACAAAGGGATGTGTACCAGGGAACCATCTTGAAATGAAAACGATACAAACTATGTTTTCCATAAGCTACAAATCTCAACTTCAAACTGGATTGATCCTTCTTATTTTCAAAATTCCAGGATCAGCCACCACCAAAAAAAACCAGACTGATAAAGGTTAAAATTTCTAATAACTTCCTACCAGACAAATTAATTCCAAAAAAGAATGAAAGGGATACTTTTGTTTATTTTCTTGCCAGGACCATCTTTACATTGTACCCTGACTGAAGGGTACTTTTATGAAGTTAGACCTTCAATCTTTTTTGAAGATTTTTTCTTGATGAAGAAAGAATTTTATTCTATATGTAGTTAATTTCACAATATCCCCCTTAACGTTATATTATTTCCTGAAAGTATAAAAAAAAATTCACTAGTGTATAGGGGGTCGTTAAAATAACAATAAACGTGTAAAATAACAATGAACATGTAAAAAGAAACATCCAGAAAACGGAAATAACCTTGCGTGCTAAAAATATTCGATCTCAGGTAAAACTGGGGAAGATCTAGGAGGCCATGTTTTCTAAAACTGAGTCGTGTCCAGGCAATAGAAATGATTGGGAAAATCAAGGGCGACACCTGAATTGTTCTACAACAAACGAAGTCTATCATTGTCTTCTAGATAATGAAGGGACTTTGGGAGAAATATGTGAAAAAGGACCCCCCACACAGGTTGCAAAATGTAAGAGAACTAAAACGAAATTATGTTTATCATACTCGTTTTAATTCAGTGCATTCAATTTTTTGCTTTAAAAATAGCTTTCAGTTAATGATAAAACGCAGCAAATCCATTCTGGAGTATTATTTACATGTTTGTTAAAAAGGGGGATTTTTCTCTGTACTTTCCAACATTATTAGATATTTTGAGAAAAAAAACCACCAAGTGTTGTAGACTTATATATAGTTATAAAGAAGGGTCTTTATTGTAACAGCTTAGAAAAATTACTTTGCTTGTTAGGATTTCAGTGCATGCAGATCATACAGTCCCTGTTACGTAAGAAAAAAATTCAAAACAACATCCTCTTTGAGATTTGAAGGTCATTGTTTGTTTCTTTACATTTACTCAATCAGAAGTTTCTAATATATCTTTGTCTGTATTTCTTTTAAATGGCAATCAGAAGTTGGAAGGTTATTCCCTATTCGCTTTTGACTATTCGAATGGCGAACCGCAGGCTGTCTCCCGGTTCCCTATTAAAATTACCGTAAATGTCCTAATAATTTTTTTATCAAAAACTTTAATAACGTATTATAAACCGTGTTTAAGAAGAAAAGCAAAGACATCACTTAGAGAAGAAGAGTGAGGACCCCAAGTCAATGCAGCTAGCCTGACCAAATGATGAACAGTTGTTTAGACATATGAGGGTTGTCTGGAACTTCGTGGATTTCTATCTTTTTATAACAAAAATTATTAATTTCATATTCCCTGCCCCCTTTGACCCGAGGGGTGGAACAAAAACAGCTATATATTTTGATAATATTTCACACACACAAAAATAAAAATCTTATTTCATCTAAAAGTTATTAAAACTTCCAATTTTTAGACGGGTTTGATTGACACATCCTTGCACTTTCACCTTTAATGTTATTCCTTATACTCAAGAAAAGTGGCAATCTTGATGTGTATAAATGAAAAATATTTAAATGCATTTCCCCTACTCTGGCTATAGGTATTAAATTGCCAAACTAAACATGCTAAGTGTGTAGTAATAATAAGCAATGCTGCCTCTTTTAAAATTGTGAATTCCATGGCCCCTAGTTTTAAACATGAACCTAATTCAATGATAAGAAAGTTCTTGCATAATGTAATGTAAACTATATGGCTCATTGGCCTCTTGTTTTTCTAAGCTAACAATCTAATTTATATATTTGTTGAGGAGCTAATTACGATTTTAATTTTCTCAAACAGACATTGCTCGAGGTAACAGTTTCTTCTATACTGTAGAACTTCTATAAAACCATTTTCCTCAAACTAAAAAAAATATGCCCTGTATATCATAATATCTAATTATCATTTCTAACTACAATGAAATAAGTATTTTTGAATAATAAAGACAGTTAAACTTTTTCGAGTTTTGTAACACATACTTTAATTTCAATCTGACAATGTGATTTTCTTTTTGAGAGAGAGAGAGAGAGAGCAAAAGTTTACAACACTGTGATATTCAAACAAATGAAGTTATTTTTTAAGATCACTGTCCTCAGTACAATCAAGTGGCCAAAACTATAACTACAGTTCTTTGTAATAAGACAACTGGCTGTCCAGGTGAAGCATTCAAGTCCAATGAGGTATATAAATGTAAGTATTAAGAAATACGCCATAACCTTTGAGTACATTTTTGCACAAGATATATAATTAATATAAAATAGAAGTGTATTCGAGCAGGCTTAATATTTGGAAAAGTAAGCATCTCAATGAAAGTGTAAGAAAATGAAAATAATAATATTAATATCTAACCTTTTCTGATGTTTACTCATGTGCTATATCTGCATGTGTCTTATAGCTTTTGCCTGTCTCTACATCCCATTTTAGTTGTCCTTAATTATGGTAATAAGTTTATAGTTCCGCCTGTCTTTCCATTTCATTTCACTTGTCCTTTATATATATTCTTTCCATTGGACTTAGCTGGCTTATACTTTACCAATGGAATGCACAGGATAAAGATATCTCAAGTCATAAAACCAATCTCTATTGAAGGGGTCCATACAAAGTCTCACTCTAAAAAATCTGTAGCTAGACGTGTTTTCTTACTGTCCATAAAATGTAAGCAAGCTCAATAGTCCATTAAAACAATTCATATTTAGAAAAGAGAAACACAGATCTCTAAAAAGCATACGTAGGATCAGGTGTCATAAAGGTGTCAAAGTGCCCCTGCCGACTGGTCATGTGCTGTTTTTCATGAAAGGGTAAACAGGGTATTCCATAGAAAGATCATCATAGAATAATGGCTCAAAAATGTGTGCAGTTGTAATGCTATATTTGATTGAATGATAAGTTTTATTTGCCAACAAGTACTTTGTACTGACCAGCGAACTTACAAAATTTTAATTTACATGGAACTGTTGATTTCTCTGTACCTTATTCGTCAATCGTTTGCCTCTTTTTCAAAAATGTTCGCACGCTAAACACCTTTTTCCTTTACAACCTGTCAACAAATACATATGTATGTTATTTGCAGGTGACGAAGGTATATTACTACATGATAAGAAAGTTAATGATAGAAAAGTTGAAGTAATCAAGTTGTATGGTTAGTTCGGCTTGAACGTGTTTCTCTATTTCACTGATCTCTTTACACCGACACTGTGTTGTTTAGCAATTTCTTTTTTTGCAAAACAGAAAAAAGTAAAACATTAGCAATAAGATCTCATCCTACATAGTTGCAATGTAACAAATATCATTTATTCTCGAGTTTATATCAACATTGCCTGATCGTGTTGTGTCGGCACAAGTGAATAGCTGAGTATATTTTGGCAAAAGAACTCTTAGGATCTTGCAATAGTCAGATTAAGCTTAACTTCAAAGGTTTTCATTAGTCTTGTTCCCTCTCCCTGTAATGCTTAGTATATACCGTGTCACTCCTGTCTTGGCAAGGATGGGATATAGGTATCACACCGGTAATTGTTTTCACTATATAATTCTATATAGAATAAAAAAATCGTTAAAAATCAGGTATTTGTTTACATGAAAAAATATTTAGAAGGAGGTGTTAAACATTACCTGTCACATTAGCTGACACCAAAAAACAGGGTACCCACACGGCATTTTCGGACTTTTTCCATCTGCAAACAGGGCTACCGTCAAATCCACGTGTTTTCACTTTGTTTATAAACATTCCGAGTGCATCTCAGGAAGTAGCCTCCTATGCCCTGAAAAAAATAGTTCCTGTCAAAAACCATTATTTATTCACAAAGTACATAGAATTTACTAGGCACAGGTACCAAAGTTGTGAAAATGGCTTGGAAGAAAATAGGAAAACGCCTCAAAAGAAAAGAAAATTAATTTTATATATATGGACCTACATTTGACTAAGTTCATTTTTATTGGTCAATTACCGGTGTGATACCAGGACCAGGCTAGTGTATCAGGTAAGTATTGTTGTCTTTGCCGCTATATTTTACTCCAAAAGGGCAAGTAACTCTTTTTGTAACATTTTATAGCATATCAAACCCAAAGCGGTAATTACAAAAATACCGCAATACATATTACGAAGAACAGAATCGGGATACACAGGGAAACCCAAAAATATTGCACGACCCTACTTTTTAGCTCACCTGAGCAAAAGGCTTAAGTGAGCTTTTCTGATCAAAATTTGTCCGTTGTCTGTCGTCGTTGTCGTAAACTTTCACATTTTCATCTTGTTCTCAAGAACCACTAGGTCAATTTCAACCAAACTTGCCACAAAAAATCCTTGGTGATGGGGATTCAAGTTTGTTCAAATGAGAGGCAGAGCCCTCTTAAAGGGAAATAAATATGAATAAATGAGATATTAATGGCATCTTTTAAAAATCTACTTCTCCGTAACCATTGGTTCAGGAAAGACGAAACTCATGTGGAAGCATCCTCAGGTAATGTAGATTCGTTCAAATCATGACCCCCGGGTGTAGGGGTGGCCACAATGGCCGATCACAGGTTTACATAGATATATATAGGAAAAATCTTTCAAAATTTTCTCTCCAGAACCACTGGGCCAGGAAAGATGAAACTTATGTGGAAGCATCCTCAGGTAGTGTATATTCAATTTTGTTCAAATCATGACCCCTGGGGTTAGGGCGGTGCCACAAGGGCTGATCAAATTTTAACAGAAATATATAGGAAAAATCTTTAAAAATCTTCTGCAGAACCACTGGCCAGGAAAGATGAAACTCATTTGGAAGCATCTTCAGGTTGTGTAGATTCAAGTTTGTTCAAATCATGACACCTGGGGGTAGGGCCGGGCCACAATGGCTAATCGAATTTTAACATATGAATATATAGAAAAATCATTAAATATCTTCTTCTCCAGAACCACTGGGACAGGAAAGATGAAACTCATATGGAAGCATTCCCAGGTAGTGTAGATTCAAGTTTGTTCAAATCATGACCCCCGGGGGTAGGGCGGGGCCACAATAGCCGATCATAGGTTTTAGAGTGAGACTTTGTATGGACCCCTTCAATAGAGATTGGTTTTATGACTTGAGATATCTTTATCCTGTGCATTCCATTGGTAAAGTATAAGCCAGTTAAGTCCAATGGAAAGAATATATATAAAGGACAAGTGAAATGAAATGGAAAGACAGGCGGAACTATAAACTTATTACCATAATTAAGGACAACTAAAATGGGATGTAGAGACAGGCAAAAGCTATAAGACACATGCAGATATAGCACATGAGTAAACATCAGAAAAGGTTAGATATTAATATTATTATTTTCATTTTCTTACACTTTCATTGAGATGCTTACTTTTCCAAATATTAAGCCTGCTCGAATACACTTCTATTTTATATTAATTATATATCTTGTGCAAAAATGTACTCAAAGGTTATGGCGTATTTCTTAATACTTACATTTATATACCTCATTGGACTTGAATGCTTCACCTGGACAGCCAGTTGTCTTATTACAAAGAACTGTAGTTATAGTTTTGGCCACTTGATTGTACTGAGGACAGTGATCTTAAAAAATAACTTCATTTGTTTGAATATCACAGTGTTGTAAACTTTTGCTCTCTCTCTCTCTCTCTCAAAAAGAAAATCACATTGTCAGATTGAAATTAAAGTATGTGTTACAAAACTCGAAAAAGTTTAACTGTCTTTATTATTCAAAAATACTTATTTCATTGTAGTTAGAAATGATAATTAGATATTATGATATACAGGGCATATTTTTTTTAGTTTGAGGAAAATGGTTTTATAGAAGTTCTACAGTATAGAAGAAACTGTTACCTCGAGCAATGTCTGTTTGAGAAAATTAAAATCGTAATTAGCTCCTCAACAAATATATAAATTAGATTGTTAGCTTAGAAAAACAAGAGGCCAATGAGCCATATAGTTTACATTACATTATGCAAGAACTTTCTTATCATTGAATTAGGTTCATGTTTAAAACTAGGGGCCATGGAATTCACAATTTTAAAAGAGGCAGCATTGCTTATTATTACTACACACTTAGCATGTTTAGTTTGGCAATTTAATACCTATAGCCAGAGTAGGGGAAATGCATTTAAATATTTTTCATTTATACACATCAAGATTGCCACTTTTCTTGAGTATAAGGAATAACATTAAAGGTGAAAGTGCAAGGATGTGTCAATCAAACCCGTCTAAAAATTGGAAGTTTTAATAACTTTTAGATGAAATAAGATTTTTATTTTTGTGTGTGTGAAATATTATCAAAATATATAGCTGTTTTTGTTCCACCCCTCGGGTCAAAGGGGGCAGGGAATATGAAATTAATAATTTTTGTTATAAAAAGATAGAAATCCACGAAGTTCCAGACAACCCTCATATGTCTAAACAACTGTTCATCATTTGGTCAGGCTAGCTGCATTGACTTGGGGTCCTCACTCTTCTTCTCTAAGTGATGTCTTTGCTTTTCTTCTTAAACACGGTTTATAATACGTTATTAAAGTTTTTGATAAAAAAATTATTAGGACATTTACGGTAATTTTAATAGGGAACCGGGAGACAGCCTGCGGTTCGCCATTCGAATAGTCAAAAGCGAATAGGGAATAACCTTCCAACTTCTGATTGCCATTTAAAAGAAATACAGACAAAGATATATTAGAAACTTCTGATTGAGTAAATGTAAAGAAACAAACAATGACCTTCAAATCTCAAAGAGGATGTTGTTTTGAATTTTTTTCTTACGTAACAGGGACTGTATGATCTGCATGCACTGAAATCCTAACAAGCAAAGTAATTTTTCTAAGCTGTTACAATAAAGACCCTTCTTTATAACTATATATAAGTCTACAACACTTGGTGGTTTTTTTTCTCAAAATATCTAATAATGTTGGAAAGTACAGAGAAAAATCCCCCTTTTTAACAAACATGTAAATAATACTCCAGAATGGATTTGCTGCGTTTTATCATTAACTGAAAGCTATTTTTAAAGCAAAAAATTGAATGCACTGAATTAAAACGAGTATGATAAACATAATTTCGTTTTAGTTCTCTTACATTTTGCAACCTGTGTGGGGGGTCCTTTTTCACATATTTCTCCCAAAGTCCCTTCATTATCTAGAAGACAATGATAGACTTCGTTTGTTGTAGAACAATTCAGGTGTCGCCCTTGATTTTCCCAATCATTTCTATTGCCTGGACACGACTCAGTTTTAGAAAACATGGCCTCCTAGATCTTCCCCAGTTTTACCTGAGATCGAATATTTTTAGCACGCAAGGTTATTTCCGTTTTCTGGATGTTTCTTTTTACATGTTCATTGTTATTTTACACGTTTATTGTTATTTTAACGACCCCCTATACACTAGTGAATTTTTTTTTATACTTTCAGGAAATAATATAACGTTAAGGGGGATATTGTGAAATTAACTACATATAGAATAAAATTCTTTCTTCATCAAGAAAAAATCTTCAAAAAAGATTGAAGGTCTAACTTCATAAAAGTACCCTTCAGTCAGGGTACAATGTAAAGATGGTCCTGGCAAGAAAATAAACAAAAGTATCCCTTTCATTCTTTTTTGGAATTAATTTGTCTGGTAGGAAGTTATTAGAAATTTTAACCTTTATCAGTCTGGTTTTTTTTGGTGGTGGCTGATCCTGGAATTTTGAAAATAAGAAGGATCAATCCAGTTTGAAGTTGAGATTTGTAGCTTATGGAAAACATAGTTTGTATCGTTTTCATTTCAAGATGGTTCCCTGGTACACATCCCTTTGTCATTGTATCATACTAGCAGTTTTAAATCATTCAATGTTCAATAAACATGGTTAAAATGAATAAATTCAATTTTCAGGTTTCTTCAGATTAAAAGATTTCTGTGAATATTGTCTAATGTGTGTCTTTGATTGCATCTCAATTTGGCAATTTGAATTCTGATTGCTTGACCATTGCTTCAAAACTTTTTAATTACAAAAAAACTTTACATGGCCTGGGTACCGAGTATCTGAAACATAATCCTCCATCGTGTTCATGTTCTTCTTTACCTTATAACTATAAGCCTGCTGGACACGTTATCTGTAAGAAAAAACTTATTTTTACAAGTGGTATTACAATTTATACTCATAGATTCCTTTCTAAGGAGGATAGTCTTTAAAATCATATACCAGTTTTGAATATTTTCAATATCCCAAAAGAACCCAATTGATTTTGAACTCCTATACATGTATATATTGGATTCCGAAACTTCATAAGAATCCTTACAAACTAAGATACATGTACATAGCTGGTTCCAGTAAATGTTCAACCAATTCTTTTTCTTTACTTCTTTTAACTTCTAAGATATTAACAGAAGTGAAGGAGAAGCTTCAAGAGTACATTGCAACAATATACTCAAGAAGTGGTGTAAATCAGATGTGGATACTTAACAATTCAAAGAAACTTTTAGACAATCTGAAATTATCATTGACAGATAGTTTTGACGGAGACAACCATTTTTTCGTCACAAGTGACCTAAATAGTGACGTCATTTTCACATTGTGAGGTCACAAACAAGGAGCAAAACTTTATTCAGCATATGTTTTTTATAGAACTTGCGGATGGCTCTGTGTGTACCAAATTTTATTCTAATCTGAATTGTGGTTTTGTAGATATAAAGATAGTTTGCGAACTTTTTGATCAACCCTCGTATTTTATAGAAATTAGTATAAATTTCTTGCAATTGCCTAATATTTTTTGTGATACGAGCATAGTTTTCTTTCTAAGTCAGATAAAATTCTCGTCAATCAGTATGAGAAATTTTCGTATAAAAAACGATAGAATTGGTGAAATTTTCTTTTGTAATTGATACCGTGTAAACTATGATAGGATTACCTCAGAATGCTATTCCCTTTTTAATGATATTTTAAAACGTAAATTACTATCAATAAAAAAACTGGGCGTCAAAGTACTTTATTTGGGACAATATTAATCAACATTCAGGAATGGCTTTGCACTCCATTTATTGTTTACCAAAAACAAACAAAAAACAAAAAGAAAACAAGAATAGATGAGATAAAAACGCAAAAAGAAACATTCTCCTCTTAAACACCTTAAAAAAATTCTGATAACAGAATATCTTAAAAATTAAAAAATTAATTCCCCTAAGTCATTAGCGTTAATAACTGAACTCTTTTATCGAGTAACTAGCTATTTTCATTTTCAGATCCAGCTTGTCTACAAGTTATGTAAGTAAATTACTTGGAAAAAACACCATGAAATTAGAAATCAAAACGTTATAGAAAAATTATTTTTTAAAAAACTGTAAAAGATTATTGATATGAAAGAGTTTAACAATTCTTTGATGTGCCTTGCTTGATTTAGTGTACCTTGTTGTTATTTGAAATAAAGTGTTTAGAGCGTACGCTAACTGCTTCAAACATTCAGCAAGGCATGCAACTAATCAGTAACCAATATTGATATTAAATACATAGTAGAGTTTAATATGAGCAAAACAAAGTACTGGAATAAAATGAAAGAAAATGAAATGAAATTTTCGATAAATTTAAAATGATCAATCTTAAAAATAGATATTTAATCTTCATAAAAGTTGAGAATTACATGGAAAAACTTAACTTCTTCTCTTATAATATTATGTTTCAAGTAATTTATGTTTAAGTTAGATCCTTTTTTTTGTCGCTCATTACCTAAACATAATGGAATACTGAATTCAGAGATCACGATAATGAATTTTAAAATGTATAATTTTTTTTTTTGTTTTTAAGTAAGGAACATTCATCTGATGTCAGTACCTCAACTTTACCGTGGCCTATTATAGGCGTGTTAGTTGGAGTATTTTTTCTTCTTGTTGTCCTCACTGTGGTAGCTGTTTTGTGCTATAGAAAAAGAAGAACACGTAAATAAACGTTTGATTACTTTTTATGACAATATTTTAGGGGAATATTAAGCTGTTGAAAAATGACCCCGGGTATAAATTCAACGACTTTTGGTCTCAATTTTCAACGGAGAAATAACACCCCTGGTTCAATATTCAACGTTGAAAAATGAACCCCGGGTCAATTTTCAACTGGGGTCAATATTCAACGTTACACCTGCGAAATTGAAATGCTTGTATACTAACCTAACAATAAATTTGAACATTCTTATACATTAACACAATATAGAATGCATTATGATCCTTCAACCTAACTGACACTTCATAATCTCTTTATTAATAAATTTTTATTTACAAAAAAATATTTCTATTTTCAAGGGTAAATTTTGACGTCTCTTAATGAAGGAAAATTCCCGGATAGGACGTTAAGCAACAACAATAAATCAATCAACCTTTACATTATTTAACTATGCGTTGTATATTTAATCAATTCATAGGGTTTACAGCGGGTGTGACCTGTAGTATGTTCTTATGGTGTATATTGATTACTGTTCGGTATCTTTATCTTATACATTTAAACTAAGGGCAATAACTTTAGTGAATATCGGACTCAAACACATTATCTGTCAGGTATAAATGTAAATAGAAAATATCTAAAATGATCGGAATTTCTAAGAGAACTGCAAACTGTCCTTTACAAAAAAATTTCAATTATCAAAAAAAAAAAGAAAAAAAAAGAAAAGAAAGAAAATAGCCTACGAAATAAATTTGAAGGAATTGTTATTTGTAAAATGTGTCAATAAACATTAATATCATCTATGAATAAAGGTATGCTAGAATTAAGATTATGTACTATCAAAAGCACAGAAAAATATGACGCAATGATAAATAGAGATAAGGTGGCATTTTCTTGCAATTTCATCTTTGCAATGCGCAGTAAAAATAAAAACATCTAAATGAAGATGCTAACATACTATACTACTTTTGATCCAGCGAGATTCTTTTTTTTTAAATCCCAGAATATTTTTAAAAAGGCTATTTTGAAGAGATGCACTCGTTTGTAAATAATTTTCCTAATCATGAGTTGACTCTAATCTCTTATTTTACGCTCAAATTTGTATATTTCTTCTTTTAGCACGAAAACATTGAGATCAAGAACAGTATTCATTAAGTTGTGATTGATGACTTTATTAGGAGTGCAATATGTGTATCCATTAAGAATCAAACATCAGGATTCCAACTGAAAAAAATCATAAGAAGTTATTAAGAAATATTACCTTAATAAATTTATTGCTGTACAAGTAATATAAAACAAAATAATCAAATACAAACAGGAAAACATTTGAAAGCTTCACGTGCATATGGTTGGTGTGATATTCCCATTTTCCTCTGAAATTCAACCCATTGTTCATCACCAATTTCAAGAATTGGCTTTATCTCCGACGCTTGCTGTGTACCTCCCACCAATGATGTCAAAATATTTTTCTTCTTTTGTTTTATCCAGCCTTCCAGATCTTCCCTTGATGAAAATCGAAGTAATTCTGAGAAATAAAATTTTCCAAATGTTATAAGAGTTATTCTTTTGATAATTTCGTGTTGTAATCCATAGACAGATTGTTCTTCTTCTTCAACAAATTCCAATGGAATTATTGACTTTAGGTGTAAACTGTCAGTATCTAAACCGCATGATCTAAATATTTTCCAAAGTTTTTCATTTGATTTGTCAATATCTAGTTTCATATTATTTAAACTCATATATACTAGTACAAGAAATTTCCCTTTTTCATTTGAGATTTGACACATATTTTGCAGATATAAACTTAAATAACGCAATGGTCTGTTAAAAAATAAAAGAGGCCCTATGCTTTTTGTATTCCAAACTTCGCTACATTTAGAAAATAGTGTGCAGATTTCCGGGAATCCAACATTAAAAGGATTAAAGTTTAAAACAATATCTTCTAATTTAGAGAAAGGTTTCTCTGGATTATAAAACTGAAAAATGGTGTGAAAAATTTGAATTCTATCTCCTTGTGATAAATTCTTCCAATTTAGATCAGTACAGCGATACTCTTTTTTATCAAATTCACAATTTTTTATTTCTTCTGCAATTATTTCCCAAGCCTCTTTCGTTGAATTAATTATCAAAAAACTTTGATGTGTTTCCAGCATTTGTTTGCAAATTGAAATGACTTTTTCTATACGGTTGCTTTTTTCTATGTCAGAAATGTCCTCTCTTGCAAATGGTTCCTCCACGATGACAGATTGCTGACAACTACTCACATCAAACTCCAGTATGTCCTCTATTATAATCGGTTTTCTTCCTGTACAGGACATGTAAACTTGCTTTGCTGTGGTCGATTTCCCCGAACCCCATATTCCTGTCAAACACAGAATTTTCCCACCATCTTTGAGAAAACGGACTGCCTCATGGAAAGTAGAAGTTTTGTAGAATGGAATTCCTAGACAAAAAAGTATTAATATATTTTTAAAACTATTTTAAAAAAGTATGATTTTAAGGTTCTTTGGAATGTATATATACTTAATTCTCAATATTATACCTCTGGCTAATAAAGGAATCTGTTCATCTTTTCCATTTGGGGTTTTCTCTGAAATATTTAGAAAATATTTTTATTATTTTTTTTTTTAGAACGATTACGTTTACGTTGCCACTGCTCTTTGTTTAAGATTAACTCTTGAATAAATTCTCTCTTGTACGAGAACCTATAACTATATAATTGTAAAAGGAAAAGAGAATTCATTTCTTATATTTACATTATTTTTCTGATGACTTGCCATTAATTTACGTCGTTCAACTGTCATTTTTAAAAAAAACTGTGCATTATATTTTTTGACGTCAAGAGCGGTATTATGACGTAACAATGGAAATATTCATGCTTATGATCCAGCCTTCAAGATCTTCCCTTGCTGAAAACCAAAGTAATTCTGAGAAATAAAATTTTCCAAATGTTATTAGAGTTATTCTTTTGATAACTTCGTGTTGTAACACATAGACTGACGGTTCTTTTTCCAGGATGAATTCCATTGGTATGATTGATGTAAGATCCACATTGTCAGTATTAAGACCACAGGATCTGAATATTTGCCAAAGCTTGTCATTTGATTTTTTCACGTCTATTTTCATATAATTTAAACTCATATACACTAGTACGAGAAATTTATCTTTTACATTTGTAGTTTGACACATTTTTTCAAGATAGGAACTTAAATAACGCAGTGGTCGACTAAAAAATATACTTCTTGCATTCTGAAATTCGCTACATTTAGAAAACAGTGTGCAGATTTCCGGAAATCCAACATTAATAACATTAAATCTTGATACATTGTTCTCTATCATAGAGAATGGTTTGTCTGGATTGTAAAAGTGAAAAATGGTATGAAATATTTGAATCCTATCTCCTCTTGGTAGGTTCCTCCAATCGAGATCAATACATTGATATTCTCTATTTTCAAAGTCACAATTATTTATTTCTTCTGCAATTATTTCCCAAGCCTCCTCAGTTGAAGTAATTATCAAAAAACTTTCATGTGTTTCCAGCATTTGTTTGCAAAATGAAATGACTTTTCCTATACGGTTGCTTTTTTCTTGGTCAGGAATGTCAACTCTTGCAAATGGTTCCTCCACGATGACAGATTCCTGACAAGTACTCACATCAAACTTCAGTATGTCCTCTACTACAATCGGATTCCTAACAGTACAGGACATATACAATTGTTTAGCTGTTGTGGATTTTCCCGAACCCCATTTTCCTGTCAAACACAGAATTTTCCCACCATCTTTAAGAAAACGAAGTGCTTCATGGAAAGTAGAAGTTTTGAAGAATGGTATCTCTAGACAAAAAAGAATTGATAAATTTTATTGAAGCGTTTGAAAAAAGGTATGATTTTAAAGTTCTTTGGAATGCATATATACTTAATACTCAATGACATGCATGTACCTCTGGCTAATAAAGGAATTTGTTCATCGTTTTCATTTGGAGTTTTCTCTGAAATATTAAAAAGATACCTTAATCAAATTCGTTTTAGAACGATTAAACTCTGATCTGTTCTTTGTTTAAAATTAACTGTTGAAATAAATAACTTTATTTTATGATTGAATAATTTCCATCCCTCTGATTGGCTGATAACCAACTATGTTAGAAAAATACTACGTTGTATTGACCTGCACGTGACGTTCCAGGTCAATACAAGGATTTATTTCCTCTACATTGATTTAAAAATAGATTGGGCAATTCCAAATTGATACAAATTGTTTTGGAAAGCTATTTAAACGACTGTGATTTTTTTTTTCATGTGAAAAAAAAAACATAAGCGATATAAACATTAGGGTGAAGATGGTAAGAGGGGTATAAAAAGACTGACATTATATTATTTTTTTCATTGCAACTAAAATTGATTTAAAAAAAAACGTTTCAAATTGATACGACTGGTAATTATCATGCAAGGTTTATTATCATTTTAATTCTGTTTCTCTCTTGTATTTGGCTAGGATTTAATTAATTGCAAGTTAACAAGTAATGAGCTGCATCATTTTATCAGTGAATCATATAATAAAACAATTATTGCTGTTTTTTCGGTCAATACAATAATTTAGCCATCTTCGAAGTACAATATTCACCTCGCCCTTCGGGCTCGGTGAATATTGTACTCCTCAGACGGCTAAATCATTGTATTGACCTCAAAAAGCAGCAATTATAATTGTATAGTATCTCTTGTACGAGAATCATAACGGTATAATCTTAAGATAAATAACTTGAGGAAAAACAACAAGGAAAACGTTGTTTTAAAGGAGGAAAATATTGATTTTCCTTTATAACCCCAAAATATTGTTATAAATAAATAATTTTGTTGCTCACGCGATCTTCTCTTTCTGTAACATAGAAAAACTATCACACCGAGGACAACAAGAAGAATAAATACTCCCACAGCCACGCCTAAAATAGGCCAAGGTGGTGATGAGGAACTGTCATCAGATGGATGTATTTTACTTCAAAAAGAAAAAAAATGTACATTTTAGAATTCATCATCTCGATCTGTAAATTCAATATCTTAATATGCTAATACTGAGGGATAATATAGACTATTCCTTAAATATAAATAACTTGAAACATTAACGAGAAGAAAGTAAACTGTCCCCCCCCCCCATATTTTAAATTTTTTAGAAAGCTAAGATTGAATGTCTATTTTATGTTTGATCATTTGAATATTTTAGTTTCAGTTTTTCTCCATATATTTCCTTATATAAATGTTATAAACAGTTAGTGTATACGCTCTAAACACTTTATTTCAAATAACCACAGTCGCCCGCGTGGCGCAGTGGTTAGAGCGTCTGCTCTAGAGTCGCGAAGTAAGGAGTCAATCCTTAAGTCGCGAGTTCGAATTCCACTGTGGGACGTGGAGACCGGTCTTTCGGATGAGACCGTATAAACCGAGGCCCTATGTCGCGGTAGGTGCTGGCACAAAAAAGATCCCTCACTGCTCAAAGGCCCTGAGTGCCGAGCATAGGACAAAATTTGTAGCCCTCCACCGGCAAGTGGTGGCGTCTACATATAAGTGAAAAATTCTCGAGAGGGACGTTAAACAACATACAATCAATCAAATAACCACAAAGTAACCAAATTAAGCAAGGTACATCATCGAATTGTTAAATTTTTTTAACCAATTCCACTTTTGCAATTGTTTACAACCATTTTCCATATCTTTTGATTTCTTATTTTATGGGTTTTTTCCATTGAATTTACTTACCTAACTTGTAGACAAGCTGGATCTGAAAATGAATTATAAGTATAACTAGTACCTAGATAAAAGAGTTCATGTATTAACGCTTATAACTTAGGGAATTTAAAGTTTTTAATAGGTAGATAATCTGTTAGAAAAAGTTTTGTATAGGTTTTTAAGAGGAGTATTTTTTGTTTTTATCTTACCCATTCTTGTTTTGTTTTTACGTTTTTTGTTTGTTTTTGGTAAACAATAAATGGAGTATACAAAGCCGTTCCTGAATATTGAATCAATATTGCCTTAGTTAAAGTATCTGGACATCCGTTTTTTTTTTCATTGATAGTAAATTATATTTTCAAAATATCATTTAAAAAGAAATGGCATTCTGAAGAAATCATATAAGTATACACGGCATCGGTTACAAAAGAAAAGCTAAATTTTATCGATTTGAATACGCAAATAATAAATGCACTTAATAACGTCATTTGGATTAACATTTTTAGCTTAACATTGCAATATATTGCTAAATTTAAAAAAATCTATTACTTTTATGCAAGCATATGTTTGTGATATTTATGCCTTGCATACCCATATCTATAATAACAGACAATGTCATTGCAAAGAACATGTATAAGGCCAAAATAAAAATACCTTTGTTTCCCCTAACGCGACCGACCCAATTAAATCGCACCGACTGAAAATATTTTTTTAAATAAGAAGATTCAATTATTATTATTTTTTTTGGTTAAATAAGTTTCATAAAATACAATTTCATCAAAATCAGTTTTTAGCAGAACGGCGACATTGATCTACTGTGATTTGTTGAAGAAAATGGTGCCAAGATGTGATTACTGAGAAAAAGTTCTTAATAAAACGGCGACGTCTCACTCTCTTATATGCCTTTAGGTAATTAGAAATCTTCACTCTTGAAACAATTTGATAATAAAATTTACCACTACTAATTAATTAAGGGTTTTACTGAGGTGTCTTGGCGTCTCCTTGTAAGTGAATATATTTTCGAAAGGGACGGTAAACAACAAAGAAACCTGTCTGTTGAATTTAAGGTACGTAATACATGGTGCATGTAAGGCCCGCCTAATGAGCAGATGAGGGGCCCACCTAGTGAACACATCATTCAATTTCACTGCATTTTATTTAATTTGAGTTTTGATCTAATAACCAGTTCATCTATGTTCCTATGTTTACTATATGCCATTACGGAACCATATAGGAGTTGTTGTAAAAATGTCTGCTTCTTCATCCTGATAAATATAATTCAGATTTTCTTACTTAAATGCCTTTTTTATGGGTTAAACTTCGTGACTATGACATTGTATATACATGTAGCATTCTTATCATCTGTAGATTCGGTTTGGTTCAATTAAATATTGTTTAAATACTCTTTACAAATAGTTTTGAAATCATGATTCAGCTTCCTGAGACGCACAGTGTATTTTTCTTTAATTACGCCCTCGAAGATTGGTTGTTTCTTTGTTTTTAATCCCTTCGAGATTTGTTTAGACGACATTTGAACATTTCCCCATTGCTTCAAACTTTTTTGCCATTAAGCAGTAAGGGATTTTTTTTGAGTCAGCATCTTTTGTGAGACTGGACATAAGTTTTTATGGTCCCTTTTGAAAGACTGTTTTGAACGTTCCCTATTGGTATTTGGACCTGCAACTTAAAATAAGACACTTACTTCTTAACTCTAAAGGAAAATGCTCTAGAAACACTGCAAATCCGATGGCCCTCAAAAAAGTACATTGATTGTCTATAACCACTGGGGGCTGATGGAAGGTTTGAAAAAATATATCCGGTCTTTGCGTATTTGAGAATCTTGTCTTTATCTATTCGATCAATATAAATGTACTCTGGCGTGAGGTATCTAACAAGTTCAACTAAATAACAGTTGTAAATTAATTAATCATGAATTTTTCTTTAAACAGCATAATTATGTTTGATACCTTGCATTTTGTTTACAAATCGCTTTTTTTTAGGGATGTCAAAATATATATTTTCCTTAGTCGAACATTCGATTTCATTATTCGAACGATAGTCGACTATTCGGAACATTTTTTTCCTAATAAAATTTTGATTTCCGTTTTACTTTCGTTTGCATGCCCTTCTTTGGTGTATGCATTATGTATGCTTTTGACAGATATTAACAGGCACTTTACTTATAGCTATTATGTTTACATGAATTTATATTTATTTAGTTTAAATATGCATCAAAAACTACCAGTAATAATTTTTAAACTCATTTAAATAAAATAAGATAAACACAGCATCTACACGTCAGGTGCCCGTGTGACATTGTTAATACCGCGATTACCGTAATTTTAAAACACTAAAATGCCCAAGCTTACAACACTACAATGTATGCGTGTTTTTATAAAAGTAATTATCAGATTATCAAAACGTGTCTCGGCTGCCGTGTGTGAACCTTTGAACATTACTAAAATAACACTATTATGGATACATGGAATGTAATGACTAAATAACTCTGTTTTCATTATAATTTTAGAAACAAAACCCAGCACTGTGATTCATAATTTATCAGAAAAACAATTTTTATTGACAATTATCAGATTATAGAAGAGCATTTAATATGCATTTATACATGGATAATGAAAAGTCAACAGTTTTTGTTCAGGAAAATAATTTTTTCGACAACTTTTTCATAAATTTGTAATCAAGAGTTATCGCTCTTTTTTCGTATTTTATTTAGTCGATAGTCGGTCGCATTATTCGATAGTCGGTCCTTTCGACTGACAGTCGAATAGTCGACTATTCGTTGACATCCCTACTTTTTTTGTACTTTTCTTACTTATAAATTTTTCTTCTATTAAATTTTAGATTGCATTTTCAAAGCTGCTGTCATAAAATAAAATTGTTTACCTACCTACCGACCAACCTTCAGAATTCAGGGTCGGGTTAGGGGAAACAAAGATATTTTTAATTACGGCCTAAGCCGTTAATTCTGGAAATTTGCACTGGACCACTTTCGGATTTAATGTATCCGAAAATAGGAGTAGACATTTAAATCACTTGGATGTGGAATGTAAACTTAAGCACATATGATTTTTTTAAAAATCAGATTAAACACTACGGATTTAAACGGAGAGAGAGAGAGAGAGAGAGAGAGAGAGAGAGAGAGAGAGAGAGAGAGAGTATAGTTTCATGGTGCACAAATAACAAATAATTCTAGTATTTAGGAATGGGGTTGATGTCTCGCCCTGCAAACCATTATACTGAGGGGACATCAGCCTATACTTAACACTGACAATACCAGAAATCTTTCAAACACCCTAACGAAAAAAAAACAACGTAAAATAAGAGACATAACGGCATACATGTATAATCTTCAAACACTAAACTAAAAAAAACAAGAATAACAAAATATATAACAAAATATTTTTCTGTCTCTATTTTCCGTCGTCTCAAGTCACGATCGGAGTCTGTATATATATGCGCATGGAGCTTTCTCCAGAATGGGAGAGGATCGTACATATTGGCTAGGGTTTGCAATGATGGTATGTCTCATACATAATATTCTAATAAATATGCAATAACCCGGCGAATCATTGCACAATATATATTTACTGCTATGTGAACACACCAGCCCACTAAAATTGCATAAAATCCTAATACTATTATTATTTCATGCACATTATTTGAGTACCTTTTTCGTACACACTTTAAAGGGCAAATTTATTAGAGGCACATTAGAGTTTCTAAGTAGGAATGAAATATATGGGTAAATTGTCCGTTATAGTCTTTGTAATTATAGATTTGACAAATTTTTATCCGTTGAGTCGTTTTTGTGTCCGAGATAATCAGACAAAGTCTTATCTTTAAAAACTAGAATGGCATCATATACCTCCAACAACCGTTTTATTAACTGATTTTAAAAGATGTAGTGATCTTTTTTCTTCTTTCCTAAAATACATATATTCGTTTAATAATATAGCATTTTAAACAGATATAAGAAATTCAAACAAAAAGATTTTGTTAAATTACAATAAACTATTTAAGTTTTACTGTAAAAAAAATTCACAAAGCAGTATTTAAGAAACAGTCGTGTGTTGTTTCAATTAGCAATTACTAGTAATAATGACTAGTAGTTGATTTCGGAGTTAGATAGTGAAACAATCATGCATTTAAATCTTCAAATATTTTTCAACAATTAATTGTTAATTTTAAAGAAACACAATATGCGTACGAAACTGATTTTTCGAAATTTTTAGAAAAAAATTGTACGAATTGATATCTGTAGTTTGCATACGAATGAACGAGTCGGTTGGTGTACGAGTTAGTTTAGTTCGGCGTAACTCAATGAATATTCATGAGGCGAGAAAAATTGATAACGGCAAATATCAGGGCTTAGGCTTTGTATCCATCAACGAAATGTCTTTGAAATAACTTGAAAGTATTTGTTAATTATGTACATTTTATTTTCAAACATCGAAATAAGTCTATTTTCATTATTTTGACTCTGCAAAAATTGCCGCTAGGGTCCCTGTGTGTTTACACAGACCAGCAGCAATAGCCCGTGGCTATAAATATAGCCACCGTCTAAAAATCCTTCGGATATGCATAGGTTTAGATTAGAATACACATTCTGTAAAAAGGGGACCAATGGACAAGTTGCGGCTTGATGTAATCAATGTCGTTAAAAACTGGTTTGCATATGAATAACAATACATATGGGACAAAACTGTTAAACCTCCATCTCAAAAGCTAGTGTCGCTCGGCTTTTCCAATACTTTTATGTCATATAATATACCAACATATTTAATCTTACGACATTGTTAAATATCTATACAACATAATGTTGGAATTTTTATTTTGCGCAGAACAGCAGGTCCCAATTCTCAAAACTTAAGTGCACTCATCCTTTCTCGAAAAGATTTCATACTGAGTGACTAGAATTTCATCCGGCCAATAAAGAAAATTATGCACTTATCACAATTTGCAAGAAATGTACAGTGTTATTTCTGGAAAATAATGTAATTATTACGACCAAAAAAATTATGAGATGACGATTACAGAAAATTGAGATGCAGAGAACTTTTTAAAATTGTTTAAACTGTTTTGAATGTTTAACCCAGAAAATTTAGCATCAAAGTTCGAAAAAGCTATTTTTAGTTTTTAGGTCACAGTCGAGGTTTAAAGGTCATTGACTTTGATGTTGTTTGAAAGAACTTTATTAGTGGATATTGTAGTCTCTATCTTTTACGGTTCAAAAGTTAAAAGTGAAAGTTGACAGCGGACAGACAGACAAACAGCTAAACAAACAAACAGACAGGCAGGACAAAAACAATATACGCCCTCGATCTATCGATCCTGACGCATGAAAGAACTTTATTAGCGTGCAAACAATTTTAAAAAAGAGGAAAACAATGGACGAACGAAGTACATGTACAGGGATATCAAAAGTCTCATGTAAATAAACATTTCGTAATTGGTCAATACAATGAATCTGCTATCAAATACTGTAAAATTTATCGTTAAGTCAAATATAGACTTACAGTCATTCACACAATTTGCTGAGCCATTATTCTATAATGAATTTTAAAACATTTTTGTGACGTCATCTTTTGTTAAACCTAGTTCAATAAATTTATTATTGTCCTGCTCCCCGTCCAATAAGTTACCTGTAGGTGTCCAATAAGATTCAACTTATTGGACAGGTACAGGTAACGTTAAAATGAGAACAAAGGGCGAGGCAAATAAGTAAACAGCACTTAAAAGGCAATGACAAATCAAACAATTTAATATGAACAATGTAAGAAATTAGTGGCGTTACATGTTAATATTTCACAAAAAGTCCTACTGAAAATGGCACAAATAATCCAGTGAATTGAATGTCTCAGATTCATTATTGTAGACGCATCCGTGGCTCCGATCATGAATTTCATAAATCACCGTTCATTGCTATATAATAGAATCAAACAATTTAATATGAACAATGTAAGAAATAAGTGGCGTTACATGTTAATATTTCACAAAAAGTCCTACTGTTTATTTCTTAAATAATAGATTCATTTCACAATGTTTGATTCACAGAACATATATAGAATCCAATGGAAACAAAAGATGAATGAGAAGCGTGCGTTTTCTTACACACAACCTTGGGCGTTTTGTTTCTTGAAATATGCATTTTTCCGCATTTAGCACAAAATTTAGCTCACGTAATATCAACGGAATCTGTAATTTGGTTCGGTGATTTATGACCATTTGTCCACAAAGTCTGGCGTCGTTTGAGCGAGTGTCTTTTGTTGTTTGAAGGAGTGGCTGGAGTAAAATCCTTCGAGTTCGAAACCTGCACACAAAAGAGAAACTGTTGCATTTTTAAAAAATACATCTGAAATAATCTTCCAATATCGTAGAAAATGCTTAAACAGTTATTGGAGTAAAATCCTTCAAATCCTATTGCTTTACAAAAATTACCTGTTAACGGGAAATGTTTCTTGCAAATTCCGAAACATAAGAATACTAAGTATATATCCGGATTTCGCAGTAGAAAACTTGAACTGAGGCATCTTGGCGTAATCGATAAATGGAATCGTCAAAACATCCGATTCTGAAGGTCTTTTTTTCGAAATTAAAATGTACGTCGTCATCCGTGGTCGTTGCGTTGTAAAATGAATCAATTGTAAAGAATTTAGTAGAACTGACTTTCACGCATGCGTAGTATATATAAAAAATGTCGCAATGCGGATAAATAAGACTAAACAAAGTTAATGTTCATATTTATCGATATAAAACACCTCTCGATGATTCCTACTATTAATAAAGACAGAAGAAAAACCAAAACTGTTTTTCTTTGGCCTAACTTGATGAACAGTGTCAGGTAGTCATCCAAGCAGAACGAGACCTTACCTGTGGCTGTCCAATAAGTTAACAATGGAAGTGTTCGACAGTGGTAAAATGTTTTAAGTAAGTTATAAGCCTCAAACTGACCATTATGTCAGATATTAGACTCTCCTCGGCGCTAACGCGCCTCGGGTCGTCTAATATCTGACATAATGGACAGTTTTCGGCTTATAACCATTACTTCTACGGAATACTTTTAGCCGTTCGTGGCAAGGGGGTCATGACGGATATGATCAACCTCAGGGGGACTAAGCCACCTTTGTGACACCTGAACCTACCTGTTGTGTTTTAGAGCCCTTGCTTTATTCTAAAATGAATTGTTTTAATGGCCTTTTGAGCTTGGTTTACATTTTATGAACAATATGACAATATGTCGGGTCACAGATTTTATAGATTAGGATTTTGTACGGACCTCTTCAGTAAAAAACTGGTTCAATGTCTTTGAATATCTTTACCCTGGGTTTTCTAAAGGTAAAGCTTATATTACCGAGATTAAATCAATAGAAGAAAGATATATCTTAAGTACAAGTAAAATGGCATGGAAAGACAGACAAATCGGTAGACTGATTACCATAAGATATGTTAAGGACAACTAAAATGGGATGTAGAGACAAACTATAAGACAGAAGCAGATAAAGCACATAGGTAAACATCTGGAAAAGGTTGAATATCAGATTTCCTTCTCTTCTACCTTCATTGAGATGCTTACTTTTTTAAATATTAGGCGTGTCTGAATAAGCTTATAGTTTTATTTTATTATAGTAACATACATGGTTACAAGGTTATGGAGTATTCCTTGATACTTACATTTATATACCTCATTAGAATCGAATGGTTCAGTTGGACAGCCAGTTGTCTCTTTACAAAGAACTGTATTCAGTCTCTTGGCCTCTTTATTGTACTGTGGACAGAAATCTTTAAGAAAAAATAAAAATAGATTTTTTCATTGCTGTTTTAATTATCACAATAATGCAAATTTTTGCTCAGCCTAACTCTTTCTCTATATATAAGATATGCTTCCTGCCCAATCCATTTATGTTTTTATTACATACTAGGAACAAAATATGTTTAAATCTCTCTCTCTCTCTCTCTTAATACACACACATATTTAGTTTGTAGAAATCAAGATTTGAAAAATATTGACATATTGATGATTTGAAGGAAGAAATTAAAAATATGACAATATTAATACAAGGTATTTGTTTAAATGTTAGATATTATAGACCCTTATTGGTAAAATGATTTTTTTTCATTTGTTGTAAAAGTATTTGCTGATTAGTTTTATACCCCGCCCCTTCTTTATCTAAAAAAAACGATATTGTCAGATTGAAATTCAAGTATGTGTTACAAATTTTGAAATAGTTACATCTTTGTTCTTATTTAAAAATACAAATTTTTATTGTATTCAGAAAATTTACTGTGCAAATTCCATGGTGGAAATGATACCCTGCAGCCATATTTATTCAGAAAAATTCTTTTCAAGAGTCCGTTTCTTCTCAAAACATTTAACTCGTCAGTCAGTTTCCTGAATGGGAAGGAAATTAAAGGGTTTCGTAATCTTCTCACCAAGACCGGCATACATGACATGCTCCACGGAGGTTAATTGCAGGAAGCAGTCACAAAAATGTAGATGAAGTGTCATGAAACTCTTTCTAATTTCTTTAATCTTAATCTATAGTTGATTGATGTGATCACTCTTGAAAACTCCAAATTTAATATGAAAAAGTTGAAAAAGATATTAAAAACTAAATACGAAAAAAACACTTGATCCCCAAATGTCAGCAATGGGAATAGCTGGAGTGTTTGGGATTTTTTGTCTTGAGTAATAGGGATTGGATGATCTACATGGAATGAAATCCTTACAAGGGAAATTATATTACCCTATATAATTCCTTAACACTCCATTTAATACGTTTTTACCCAAAGTCTTTGATAAATTTGGACTGGGCAGAGAAAATTCCCATATCTAAGATACACACTTACGCAGAGATAGATTGTTTGTTTGTTTAATTGTTTGTTTTAACGTCCCTCTCAAGAATTTCCCCTCATATGGAGGCGCCACCACTTGTAGGTGGAAAGCTTAAAATATTTTCATATGCTCGGCACTCAAGGCTATTAATCAGTGAGGGAATTTTTTTCGTATCAAGACCTGCTGTGCCAAGGGACCCCTGAGTACATAGCTATATAGTCTCATCCGAAGAACTGATCTCCACGTCCCGACTTTGGATTCGAACCTGCGCTGTAAGGATCCACTACGTACGCCCCGACTCTAGAGCAGACGTTCTAACTACTGCGCAACAGCTTACTATTCATTGAAACATTTTCTTAAAATCAAACAAGGTATTCTTACAGCGCTGGTGTACATTTCAATGCCGTTAAAATGTATCAATTCAACACATGTTCATCTGTTTATCAATTTTCCTCATAAATACATTTGCTTCTACATGTGTATTTTTCATTATTGATATAAAATTTCCTTTCAAACTTTTAGCAAACGATTGTAATGAATTAAACGAGTATACTTTCGTTTTACTTTTCTTACTTTTTGCAACCCGTGCAGGTTTTTCTGTGACACATATTTCTCCTAAAGTTCCATATTCATCAAGAAGACAATGATAGACCTCGTTTTTTATAGAACAATTCAGGTGCCTCCCTTGTTTTTCCCAATCATTTCTATTGTCTGGACACGATTTAGTTTGCGAAAACATGGTCTCCTAGGTTTTCCCCAACGTCACCTGAGATCGAATGCTTTTTACACGTAAGGTAATCTCCGTCTTTCATCTATATATAGATTTTTAAGGTTTTGCTACAGGTCAAGATGTTCAAACATTTATTTTTACAATAGTCCAAAACTACAATAGATATAAAGTTAAAACTTTTAAAGTTTTAAATACCGATGTATATCATTGATTAACAGATAGAAAGTATCACTTGGAAACAAACATTAAGAATTTTTTTTTTTTTAGAAAAAATGATTTAAAAAATTGCACTTTTTTTAAATCAATGCACCTGCTAAATACATGTACTGTACTTTTAGTGAAAACAATCATTGTAGAAATAATATATGTTTATCGATAAAAGGCAAGTTAGACGTGTTTTGTCTTTGAAAGACTACTATTGAAATCATGATACATGTATGTATAAAGACACGGCCCCTTTAAATTCTGCTATTTGCAATTTACTTTCGGTTTCAAGTCTTAACAATGAAATAAAGAGGGAAACAACTTTCCAGAGGCTATCAAAGTCCAACGTGCCCTTCATTGATAAACATTTATTGTTTCTGCAATAATGTTATTCACTAAAAGAACAGATATATTTAGGTGTATTTTGCAAAAAGATATGAATTTTTTTAAAAGATTTTTTTCCAGATAAATATTCTTATTTAAAAATTTGATATCAAGTGATTTTTTTTCTGTTTTTCAGTATCATACGATATATATAGTATTTATAAACTGTAAAATGTTTCATTTTAAAAACAATAGAAACATGCGGGCATGTTGACCTTTGGCAAAACCTTAATGTTCACATGATATAAATATTAATGTTTAGGACGTTGAACTTTGAGAAAAATAGTTAACTTAAAGAACTTCAAGGATTCTTCTCTCACAAAACTGTATTTCTTGTATTTAAAAATTAATGAAATTTCCACAGAATCAAGATGACAATATCATTAAGTGATGGTATCGGTTAGATTAGTTTTGACTGCTTTATATTAGAGTCAAGGTCACATCAAGGTCATTACCTTTTCCCTGGACATTAAGAATGAAAAAAAACTGCATCCAATCATTCATTCTGTTTTAAAAGATTATATTTTTGTATAAAGAAATATTACCATATAGGGCCTATTAGATGATAATATCAAATTGACACAAATAGTTTATCAAAAATAGATTTCGGCTGATCCGAATTTTCTCTATCGTTTCGTATTTTTTATTAGGATATTTTTTATATGCTTCCTATATTTAAATTTTTCTAATTTTCACATACGGTAAAGAAGTCGTATAGAGATACAAAATGATATAAACACTTAAAGTTTTTACCGTTTTCTAAGAGAGTAAAACTATTTCTATGGATTTTTTGGCTCATACTTAGATTGGAAGCTTCTAAAAGCTAATATAATTGTAGTTTGTTTTGAAAATCATATTTATTTGATATATTTTAAAACTTTAGTCCCTTATTATTAATCTAACTAACATTTGAAAAATCCTTCAAGTCTTTGATTGTGTAAAAATTATGACTAAATTCATTGTTCCAGTGAAAGTTCAACCAAGCCTCTTTCGTTACTCCTCACTAAGATATTGACAGTAGTGAAGGAAAAACTTCAAGAGTACTGTGCAACTATATATTCAAGAAGTGGTGTGAATCAGATGTGGATACTAAAAAATTCTAAAGAACTCTTGGACAATTTGAAATCACAAGACTTTACAAAAATCAACATTTTAAAAACTTACAACTTTTCAACTTTATACACAACAATTCCTCACAACAAATTAAAAATCCAGGCTTTTTGATATCATTGACAGATGCTTTTTCAATAAAAATGAAGTTCGTAAATTAACTTACCTCGTCATTGGTCATTTGTAAAATTATTTTGTTAAAACAGATTCTGATTGCACACATAAGTACTCTGAAGTTGACATCAAGAAGATGCTTGAGTTTCTTAATATTGACAATATCTATGTAGTTTTTGTAGACCATGTATTCCAACAATCTATTGGAAATCCCATAGGAACAAATTGCGCTACGTTATTAGCAGACTTATTTTTATATTCATATGAAGCAGAATTTATGAAAAATCTTACGCGTGAAAAGAAGAAAACACTTGCTGTGGCCTTCAACTCGACATTTAGATATATCGACGACATATTGTCAATGAACAATGGTAATTTCCATTCTTACGTCCATACGATATGTCCTAGTGAGCTTGAAATAAAAGATACCACAGAGTCTGACACTTCTGTTTCATACTTGGATATTTTACTTGATAAAGACGCGAATGGTAATCTGACAACCAAACTATAAGATAAACGTGATGACTTTAACTTTTGTATCGTCAACGTCCCTTACTTAAGCAGCAGCATACCTTCATCACCTGCATGCGGAGTTTATAAATATCTCAGCTGATTCGATTCGCAAGAGCATGCTCTAAGTATAAACAATTTCTTAAACGAGGTAAATTATTGACAAGCATGTTGATGAAGAATTTCAGCAGTCTCCTTTTAAGTCATCATTTCGTTAGTTCTATGGTCGATACAATGACCTTGTCAGCAAATACAATTTATCATTGAGTCAAATGCTGACTGACGTTTTTTCATACCAATTGTTAGTCTATTATTTATACACTGAATTGACAACAGATGTTTCCGTTATTTCCTGATCATGACAAAGAGCACATGGCGGGTGTGACCGGTCAGCAGGGGATGCTCACTCCTCCATGGCACCTGATCCCACCTCTGATGTTTTGGGGGTCCGTGTTGCCCTGCTCTTATTTGTATTGTTTTATGGACTTTGAGATTGAATACTGTTCGTTATCTCCATATCTTTCCTCAAGAATACGCCACCATTCTGCCAAAAATATAGTTCCTTCTAGATTTTAAGTTCAGTTTACCATATCTTTTTAAGGTTGTACAACTGTGATGAGGAAAGAAAAATACGATCTTTTAAATATCTTACATCTAAATATATAAAAGATATAAGCAAATAAACTTTTAACATTTCATCTACATGTAGTCAGAAACCAGAGAAGGAGGATATTTTGAATTGAATTATTTCATTTTATATTTAAAGAATCACTGTTGAGTTTGTAGAGTCTGCCAGGGACATCATCAATAATTGGAAACGTGGGATAATTTGCATAATGGCAATTCCATTGTGAACTAAAATTGTAAATTTAAGAGTGTAGTCTGATAAATTTACATTACATGAGTCCTCCCATTTCAAATTTAATATTCTCCGCCCTCTGACGCCCAACACAAAGACAGACGCACGAGATTTACATGTTCATAAGGATACTGTAGCACCTGGGGTACCATTGGGAAAAAATGTACTTGACGGAAGAATGATCACTATATCAAATCCACAAAGTTTCAAAAAGTTATCACAGATCAAACGAACAGAAATGAAAATATTTAAGGAATATGTTTTTTTTTCAAAAAAAAAAAACAAAAAAAAACAATGAATAATGACGAAATGATAAAGAGAAAATACATCAAATGGAGTTTTCAACAACTCTAATAAGTATATTCGTTAAGTAAAATTATAACAATACTTGTTTTTATTTAAAATTGTCATACAGCGCAGATAAAACATTACTTTCTGCTAATGGCAGAAGGATAAAACGTACGCTGAACTAGGACCTTAGGTCCCCCGAGCAGTTCACGTCTATCGGGTCTGTTTACTCCGCTACAAAATGTAGTGCGTTGCATACGTAAAGTGAAAATAGAATAAATCGTAATACTGTTAAACCTTTTCAGAGTAAAAAAAAAAGAAAATTTATTTTTGTCAAGGGAATAAGCACCTGTGATGGGTATTTGAAAACAAAGAGGGGGAGGGGGGTTGCTGAACAACATTAACTGCAATATTATAAGATATCTGATACATTAGAGTTTAACATTTATGGATTATGTTGGGTGACCTGTGGTCTCCCCTACGATTTTTATTATTCCATGCAAGGTTATAGTATCTATATAACACAGTGCCTAACCTCTGATCTCCTTACTAATAGTAAGCGACTCAGAGTAAACGACGTACGTACGTCCAGTCTCTGCATTCGCAGATCTCTTACAAGCATGGGGTGAAGATTTTGTCCCCTACTTGCATATAACGACATATAGATGTGTTTGACGGGGAAATCATATATTTTTGAGATATTATACACTCTTACATCTTTTTTTCATTAAAAGGGGGGAGGGGTATTATCCATACTTCAGGTGCCTGTACCTATCACTCCGTTTTCATTTCGCTCGGACTTTTCACCAATCCTTTACCATAATGGAATAATTATTTGTTATTAAATTATTTAATGTCTCTTTTGTCTTCCTTATGAGGTCATGCTTAAATGGGCGACCTCATCACTTAACACTCTTTCCCGGAAATCCCTGATTTTTATTTATCTTACATAGAAGATGTACACACTGTTTTACAAAGTTTGGGGCTAACTGCATGGAGTTCTCCTCCCCCTTCCCTGGAATTAACACATCAAATTCATAAACCCATCAAAACTACATTAAAAAAAGGAAATAAAATTTTAAAAATGCACAAATTGTTATTTAACTTTGGGATACATACACTGTATTTGAAGACAAGCAAGTTGACTAATCCTCCAAATTCCATACATGTACATTTAGAGAATTCGGAGAAATTGTGCACTTTTTCCTCGGTCAAAAAATTAGGGTCGCAATTCTTTTTTTGAGAGGATTTGAAAAATAAGTTTATACAAATACCATGATTTAAAATTATTGCCTACTTACAACTTTCAATAACATCGTAATAATTTACAACGTAAGATTACCTTTGTCTCATTCATATACTACAATTTGTGAAGTATGAAATCCTTATTGATGGACAATATAAGACTTCCGCTTGTTACCATAATCTTTATGCGAATACCATAGGTAATAAAAAGTTAATAAGACCAGAGATCACTTTAATATATCGTACATCTTTAGGGCGACCATAGGTCACCTTATATTGTACATCAAAAGGGAGACCAGATGTCATCTTCTGTTCTACATCATATGGGGGACCAGAGGCCACCTTAATTTGTACATCAGTAGGGGGACCAGAGGTAACCTTATATTTTATATCAGTAGGGGGATCATAGGATACCTTATATTGTACATCAGTAGGGGGACCAGGGATCACATTATATTGTACATAAGTACCAGAGGTCACCTTAAATTGAATAACATTAAGGGGACCAGAAGAAACCTTATAATGCCCTTTACATAAGAAGGGGGAACAAAAGTTATCTTATACTTTAAATCAGTAGGGAGACCAGTAATCATCTTATTTGTACATCAGTAGGGGGCCCAGAGGCCACCTTATATTGTATATCAGTAGGGGACATCAGTAGGGGGACCTGTGGTCAACTTATATTGAACATCAGTAGGGGACCAGAGGACACCTAATATTACACTTTAGATCAATAGGGGGACCAGAGTGCACCTTATATTGTACATCAGTAGGGGGTCCAAAGGACACCTTATATTGTACATCAGTTGTGGAACCAGGGGTCACCTTTTATTGTACACCAATAGGGAGACTAGGGGTCACCTTATATTGTGCATCAGTAGGGGGACTAGGGGTCACCTTATTTTGTACACCAGTCGGGGGACCAGAGGACACTTAGGGAGACCAGGGGTCACCTTATATTGTACATCAGCAGGGGGCAGAGGTCGCTTTATATTGTACATAAATAGGAGGCATCAGTAGGGGGACCAACAAGGGTTCACCTTATATTATACATCAGTAGGGGGTCCAAGTGATACCCTATATTGTACATCAACCAGGGGTCACCTTTTATTGTACACCAGTACGGAGACTAGGGGTCACCTTATACTGTGCATCAGTAGGGGGGCCATAGGACACCTTATATTGTACAACAGCAGGGTGACCAGGGAACATCTTATGTTGTACATCAGTAGGGGGACCAGGGGTCATCTTATATTGTTCATAAGTTGAGGACATCAGTAGGGGGTACAGAGGACACCTTATATTGTACATCAGTAGGGGGACCAGGGGTCATCTTATTTTGTACATCAGTAGGGTGACCAGAGGTTACCTTATATTGTACATCAGTAGTGGGTCCATAGAACACCTTTTATGTACATCAGAAGGGGGAACAGAGGTCACCCCATATTGTACATAAGTAGGGAACATCAGTAGGGTGACCAGAGATCACTTTATCGTGTATATCAATAGTGGGGAACAGAGGTCACCCCATATTGTACATCAGTAGGGGGACCAGAGGACAAGATATATCGTACATTGGTAGGGGGACTAGGGGTCACCTTATATTGTACATCAGTAGGGAGACATCAGTAGGGGACCCAGAGAACACCTTATATTTAACATCAGTAGGGGACTTCAGTAGGGGGACCAGAGGTCACCTTATATTGTACATGAGTAGGGGACCTGTGGTCACCTTATATTGAACATCAGTAGGGGACCTGAGGACGCTTAACATTACACTTTATATCAATAGGGGGACCAGAAATATCCCTGTATTGTACATCAGTATTGGGACCAGAGGTTACCTTATATTATACATCATATGGGGGACAAGAGGACACCTTTTATTGTACATCAGTAGGGGGACCAGGGGTCACCTTATATTGTACAACAGTAGGGGGACCAGGGGTCACCTTATATTGTACAACAGTAGGGGGCCTGGGGTCACCTTATATTGTATAACAGTAGGGGGACCAGGGATCACCTTATATTGTACAACAGTAGGGGGACCAGGGATCACCTTATATTGTACATCAGTAGGGGGTCAGGGGTTACCTTATCTTGTACAACATTAGGGGGACGAAAGGACACCTTATATTGTACATCAGTAGGAGATAACAGTAGGGGGACCAGAGGTCACCTTATATTGTACATCAGTAGGGGGACAGAGCCTTCAGTTCAGTTGTAACGTTCGTTACTAGGTGGACCAGAGGTAAACTAATATTGTACATCAATAAGTTTACCAAATGTCACCTTATATGTTATTTCATTATGTAGATTAATGGTCATGTTATATTGTACAACAGGAAGGGGACCATAGGTCACCTTATACTGTAGAGCAGACGTCAGATTATATTTTCATTATATTGTAAATTAACCACAAGTTTACCATCAGTTTTAACTTATTTTTTTAGATACGGTATCATAAACTGTCAACTATCATTTGGCAAAGAAAAAGTTCATACATTTTAGTTTTAAAATTTGATCATTTTTGTATATCTTTATATGGAGCTCTTCTTTTAAAGGAGATCAAAATAATCTGAAAATGGCTGCCACCCCTCAGCCTCTTTAATGAATTTAAACTTTACAGTTTATATAGTCCCACCGTAACACCGGATCCCCTGACCTTTGGGTCACGAATTCGAATTTCAAAACTTTGGAGAGAATCACAACTTTGCATGTAGTTATTTTGTTTAATATCCAGGGGCAGAGGGAACTATTTTCAAAGAATAAATGCATTTCAAAATTATTATTATTGTCGTTATGGATATTTCCTGTGTGAACAGAGTGATGGATTTGTGTGGTTTTTATGTCACCTGACATGGTCATATAAATAGCAAGTGCATGCTTAAAAAGTTACTCTACCGCTCGTACAGAACGTGTAAGGAATGGAAAGCAGTAAATTAGACACACACACACACACCCTCACACACACACACACACACCCTCACGTGTTTGGACTTCGATCTGGGGACCCTGCCAAAAAATCTTAAAATGGGGAC
>PRKT01002000.1:23579-38442 GCA_003671525.1 Saccostrea glomerata | reverse complement strand
TTCAAAGAAAGATAATGTTGATACCTACTTTGTCAGAAGGGACAATACGTACTGATCGTGCATTCAATTATATTTTGATTTCAATTCTGAATTATTGAACACAGAGGGATAGTTTTTTGTTTGTTTGTTTGTTTGTTTTTTGTTTTTTTTTTGTTTTGTATTTTGCCAATCATTCGCTTAATGGAAGATTTTTATAATTATGCATCTGATACTTTGGATCCATTCTGACAACATGTTAGAAGGTTTTTTTATGTCAAAAATGTATATTAAGCTCACCTTTCTACTTTAGTGTGTTTAATTGCTCTCTATACTGACACAAAGGGGATTGAATATTTTTTTTGCAATTAATTGAAAGCAGACCTTAAAACTCCAACAACATATTTGTAAACACTCATGGAAATGGGTACTTGACCTTTAAAACTTTTCGAAAATTTCACATGTAAATTATTCAATATATGAGATTGATAAAGTACTTTTTTGTAATATCGTTTGAAATTACTAAATATTTTCTCGCTCTGACATTAAGCCAATTTTCCAGGTCTTCCAGAATTTTCAGACATTTTTTGATCGGATATCTAATTTGGTATTGTCAATATTTCATCGACTGGTGTTACAACAGGAAATATTAGAAATTCTATTTAAATATTTTAAATACATGTTTTTATAGGAGAAAAACTTTTCCTGCTTTTTATCATCTTTGCACTAATTTAGATTGTTTGTTTCAATTAAATCCAGTTTCACAAGTTTTGAAGCATTTGACGCTGTTTGAGTATGAGGTTTTGTTACCTTATCGTTTTTATTCATTTACCACTTTTATGTTTCTGGAGTGCTGCAAGTGAAATTTGCTACGAAAGGTGAGGGCAATTAAATTCCCTAATTTTATTTTTAAAAGTTTTTCCCATAATTATTTAATTTTGAATGAGATATGATATTAAGTTGATTTTTTTGTTTTAGAATAAAAGATGGTAAAATCACAAATTGTTGCGAAAATTATCATTTAGTAAATAACACATGTATACTACATGTAGGTAGGTATTTAATATCTATAATGACTCGTTAAAAATCTTCAAAAAATAAACATTTTTATTTGTAAACGCAAACCTTCAATTGAAATAAATGGCAATTACAGTCAGTAAACTATCTAAGTTTCTTGCAAGTGGCTCTGGTTGTTATTTTTTTTTTCTGAGATAGGAGATAGGAAAGTATGGATCTTGATGTATTTAATTGCATGTATATGTAAATAGAGAGTATGTAAATACGAAGTTCAACTATGGATATACAATAGTGAAAATCTGCTGCTCAATCTCCAAAGATAATTAAAAAAGGGTTTTATGTTTTAAAAACAATATTAAGAATATGCCCCCTTGACAAACAGGGTGAAAGAGTAAGAAAATAAAGAAATAAGTCACTTTACATTTTGTTCCTAAAAGAGCTTGTCGATATGCAAAATGATCTTTGCAAATATGACAATCAGTAAATATATTTGATTCAAGCAAAAGCTTCGAGTTTTAAAAGAGTAAATAATTTCCCCGTTTTTTTTACATAGAACTTTGTTGTCTGTCACATGACACAGATATTCTAGTTATTCCTAAACAGGAAATAAAGTCTAATTAGAGTAATTGTCCATTTACTTGAAAATGAAATTTATATTTCAGAATATAAAACAGATGACCCACAGACTTCAAAGTCTTCAAGAATATTTCCGGAAAGAATTATCGAAAGCACACTGTCAAATGGAATCAGTAAAGCTACTAGGAATATTGTTACACTTGTAACATATGGATCTATAATGCTAACTGTGTTCTTAAAGAAAGTGACCTGAGAAATTTGCAAGTATTCATTAAGATATATCCGTACAGCTAGGACTGATCTGACCTAAATTATCTTTAAAATATTGATAAAACTGGTGTTTGAAATGAAATTCTTATGACTTTATGAATTCAAAAAAGTACATAAATTCACATCTATTGTATTTTTGTTGAACTGGTACTTTCCAAATATGACGTTTTATTTTTAAACTGTCTCCACTATTTACAAATCAACGTTTCATGGTTAATAATGATCCTGCAACAAATATTTAGTTGTTTTGCTTCAATTCAAATTGTCAAAGAATATTTGTGTGTATATGTGTATAGTCATAATAAGTCAATATTGACTGCATTTTGAATTGAAAAGAATAAAAACAACTTTCATTTGACACATCTTAGAGTCTGGAAGATTCCTCACAATACAGCTGATTCGTGATCTGATTACTATGATGTAAATGATTACAGGTTTATCAGACTGACTTACACAAGATAAAACGCTTCAATAGTTATCTAATATTAATGCTCGATTTTTACAAACACAAAGGTTTTTATACATATTTTTACAATGGTAATACGCATAACATGGCTCTTATTCCCGATCACAGAAGTTTAAATAAAAGTATCATTAGAAAAATATTTTCAAGAACATTGATACATTATCATTAATGCTACAGGTGTTTCATTATTCATCAAAGTTAATGATAAAACCAGTAATTAATGTCCCTCGATATAGCCAATTACAATAATTTCATAATCGTAAAAGTATTTTAATTTCGCATGAAACAATACAAAAAGTAATAACAGAATTTCATATAAAATTAAAGAAAAACATTTATTTTTTTATAAGTTTAAATTTCTAATTTTTTTTTTCACAAGTTGAAATTTGTTTTCCATTAGAATAAAACATTATCTGACATAAAAGGAGATATGAGATACGTACTAGTGTGTTTTATTTCACCATTTCTCTTTCCTTAAATTGCATTTACAATCACTGCCCATTTTACAATCTCCTTTGACCATTGTGAAGATAAAGATAAGACTGACATTATTCATACCAATTGTTAGTCCATTACTTATACACTGAATCGACGACGGTATTCTCCGTTATTGCCTGGTCGTGACGGGGGGGGGGGGGGGGGGGGGGGCACGCGGCGGGTGAGACCGGTCAGCAGGGAATGCTCACTCCTCCATGGCACCTGATCCCACCTCTGATGTTAAGGGGCCCGTGTTTTCTCTGTTCCTATTTTGTATTGTTTTATGGAGTTCTTCTTTATAAAGAGACAAGGTATCAAAAAAAAAATATTGCGGATATCCAAATGAATGATTTTTTTATTGTGTTAAGTTCCGGAATCATAAACCTTCTGTTTGAATAATGAAAACCTTTACAAATGTGAGATACCCTATAAAAAATAACATCTAAGTGTTTTGAATTCAGATACAAATATGGAATAAGTTTTCAAGAAAACGAAATCCAGTAAGCCCTTTATATCTAAAATGCACATAATTGCAAATTCCTTGCACCAAGAGGAAAAAACTTCAAACAGTGCAATGTCGATACAGAAATATTTTGTTCTCAACTGTGTTGGAATAAATTCCCGATTTATACGGAAGAAAAGCAAACATTGGTAGGGAGAATATATGGTAAGGAGAATTTACAGTAACATTCAACGCCCGACATGAAAGAATATGTTATAGAATGTTTAAAAGAACCAAAAATATCAGTAATAGTAAGTGAAATGGGTTGGATATTTTTTCAGTTTTCAAGCGTGAATTTGCTTCTTCGGCTTCGTATTTTAGTCTTTGGATGTGCTGATTTAGACACCTGTTTGGTTGGGTGAGTATGTCTTATACAATTGTTTTTAAAAGCAGACTGATAATTTTTTAAGCAATTTTGATTTTAAAGTGTTAAGTCTAAATAAAATCACATTTATGCAAATTTTATCTTAAAACTCTTTTGGTTCTACTTCAGACCAGTTGCAAATGATTCCGATTCCGATTCCGAATACTGTTACTATTTTTACAAAGTGAACAATATATGCCAGGGTACCGTAACGAAATATTATTTGTTCTTAGTAATTTGGTTTTAAAAGATAAAATAGAAGGTGGAGTAAAAATTCTTTAAAAAATCAAATGAAATAATTTTCCAAAGACTTTTTTCTCATGTTCTGTATGCAAATCTGTCCTTGAAATTTGAAAGAGACATTTGTTTAGAATGAAATTAACCTACTCATTGTAATAAAGACAAATAAAAATACTAAAAAGAGAATTTATTCTGGTGACAATCTTTATAAAATACTCTTATACAAATAACCTCAAAAAGGTGGTGAAAAATACAACTGTCCTCAGGATTTTCGTAATTTTGCTTTGTGGGTTGTATATGAGTTTTACATGTTTTATAAAATGTTAAAAGGGAATGGAAAATTGAATATTAATAACAACGAGAAGAACATTTACGCAGACATGAACAACAACCAATGATGATAACGATCAGGTTCCTTAGAAATATACGACATGAAATAAAACTTGCTGAGTTTACTCTTACCATTATCGCAGGATGTGTTATTTAGTGTATGTTGCAGTGCTTGTCGGATATGATATTGATCTTTGAAAAGTTATGTTTATTAGATATCATCAATTCCCTCTCTATAGTTCCTTATACAGGAAGTACAAAGTATGAAGATATGATTAAAGATTAAAGTGCTGAGTTATAAAATGAGATATGAGATAAAAAATCCTGAGTTACTGCTCTCTATAAGTTCTATCACTTTTTTAGTTGAGCATATATTGAAGATATTGTGATAAGCATAAAAAATTATATACCTCTTTCCCAGTTTCTTGTCTTTAACTATATATATATATGTATAAATTATATATTTGTCTGTAACTTACAATACAATACATGTATGTATATTCAGTATATCTCTTAAATACTTTTTTTGTATTTGTTTTTTTTTAAGCAATTGCTCTTTATTTGTAATATCATCATCATGCTTGTTCTATCATTTGGATCCTCCTCCTTCTATTTGTAAATCTTTTTGCTCCTCCGGGGGCCCAAATTGGATTAATAAAATCTTGTATCTTGTATCTTGTATATTAAATACTCCTTCTACGTTACATGAAATTTATTAGACAATAACAGATATGACAAACATCGGCAATGATAAAAACCATGGGTTCCATGGGTGAAAACGCAGCATGAATTACGAAAACAATATTTGTAAAGTGAGTTCAAAGGAAAACTGACATGAGCATTTGTCAACAAACATCTGATTTAATTAACTGGTGCGATGTTTCAGACCTAGTATAGCTTTTTATACGACTTCGTGAGAATATATTCTTATGACGTAACATTTTGCAATTCGTATATCTTTTTATCCTTTTTGTATGATCTTACAAGAAATTGAGTATAAATTGTTAAAAACGTAGTGGTTTAACCATATCATCGAAAATGGAGGGATTTTGATTCTTTTTTTGCAACCTACAATTTGAAAAATGTAAAAACAGGCTGTTATAGTGAGCCAAAATTAGTCCAGATCCCTTAATTTTGAATTGAAAAAAAATTAAGGTAACTGAGAAGTTATATCTCGAGTTGAATTGTGTTTTCAAAACTGAGTATTGTGTTCTGAACTCAGTAATTCACGAAATTTTAGAATCATATAAAGAAGACATGTTCGATCAGTTTTTTTTTTTAAAACAAAGGCCTCTCATCAAGGATTGTGTATTGAGGCAGCTGATGGATATCCTCAGAAGCAAGGATGTTTTCAAACGTCATGAAACAAAATTGCGACACAGCCGAGTGACCATTGTAAATATTTTATATTAAACAATAAACATAACAAAATATTTATGTATCAAGCTAATTGTTTTAGTAATGATGATTTTTGTTGTGTATTTTTCGTATAAATTGTGTAAACACAGTGTCTATGTAAAGGAGAAAGGTCGGCAATATTTCTGTCATATTTCGGCTATCACTGAAAAGAAGAAATAAAGGGGAACCTTCAGAATACAAGTGAATAACATAAAAGAGGATCAGAAGAATGGAAAAGGAGGGATCTATTGTAACCACAACAGGGACAAGGAGAGCTATGGTTGCAAGATCTAAGTCAAGTACCGTATTATATAACCGTGTATGATTTTTTATTTTTTCATTGAAACTTCATAAAAATCATGAACATTGAAATTGCTTGATAGGGGAGGGGGGGGGGTCTGCCCTGGGTTTCTTCTTACAGAATATTTTGTCAATTGAAAAAAAAATATGTTTGTTAAATTGCAGTAAATAAATATTTTGAACATTCGTTATTCAAATGGAATATATAAATTTTGAGGTAAACGAGTGGTGATCAAAATGTTCGCGAAATTATTGAATAACTTCGATAAAAATGATAAAGGGTTTAATTGTTTTTTTTTTAAGTAGCCCCTTTCAATTTTTATGCACATCTGCAACTTTTAATTAACATTCTGCCCATACGCTGATCGTGTGATCTAGGTGGTCTGTCAAAGAAGCTTAAAATCTTTTTAAACTCTTATATTTCTTACAACATAAGTTATTTTTTTTATAACGAAAACCTTCCCATCCATTTGTCAGAAATATCCAAATCTCGGAAATAGTATTGGTAAATAAGGATATTCTTTTCATGAATGTGGATGGTGACCATCATAACCTCAGTCCTCTGTCATGGGAGCGTTGTTAACGTATTGTGGATAAAGTATTGGTGCCTTCTTTTTATTATGTTTGATACGTTTAAACTTGAAAGTAAACGATATTTTAAGGATTTAATAATTACATCATTTTATAGATATCCCATCATTTTTCTAATTGGCGATCTAATATATCAAACTGCTTAAAAAGGACACATTACTTTCCACGCTTCCTTTCATTGGGCGATAGAACAAACATCATTTTTTTTTTATCTTCCTTACTTCAATTTAACAATCAATTCAACTAATAACTTAATTTCTAGCAAGTATTTTGTCTTCATAAAGCATATACAAATTATTATATGTAACTGCAAAAAAGGTATTTCCAAGATATACATTTAACTTTACAGCCGTTCTTTACATGGAGTACCACTGAGTCAACCAGTTTTTGAGATCAACTCATTCACGTCATTTTCACATTGAGAGGTCAAAGTCATGGAGCAAAGAATTTCCTTATAAATGCTTTTTATAAACATGTGTATGTCTCAATATGTGCCAAATTTCATTCTGATCTCAGTTGTGGTTTATAAATACAGAAATAGATCGCAAACTTTTTGATCACCCCTCGAACGTGTATACAGTTTCATTACCAATACAGGTTTCCACCAGTGGGATAACAAAATAACAACCTTTAGTCTACTATTGGGCCAAAGTCTATGCAGTGTATCAAAGGCCAATGATAAAACGCCAACATTAGCAGTCACCGTTGACTTACGTAGGCCCGATATATTGATGGAAATGACTGCAATATCAGCCTATTGTATAATTCAGGCATATACATGTATAATTAACATGTAAAAGAAATTGATGACACTCTTTAAAAAGATGAAACTCAATATCTAAGTTTAATTGCATTTTTTTTTTTAATTTTTTGATCAGGATTTGACACCAAGAGGAATATGCATTAAAAATATTGTGACAGCTGCTAATATCACCCGTAAATAAATCAAAATAGAATGCACAACCATTTATATATATTGGGGAGGATAAAATACAGACGGTATTAAGATCATGTACAATGAATATGTGATAATGAAAGTGAAAATGATAAAACAAAGTAAATTGTTGGTTATGGAAAGGTCAAAGATTTACAACGTAAAATAATTAGTTCCTAGATTTTTGAGGAAAGAAATATAATACGCAAAATTCGATTTCCCTGTTAAGATCTCACGTTTGATAAGTTTTTCTAAGAGGAATACATCAAAATATAATCTAATGAGAACATAATTGTTAGATGTTAAAACGAACGAACATGGAAAATATTATTAAGATAAGTATATATATTTTCAGGAAGTAAATTTCTTATGCTTCGCACTTGAAGAATATAAATATATAATCTAAACTGTATGATTAGTTTTATGGGATATTTTTATTCAAGAAAATGCTGGACTATTGCTTTTTATTTGTTTTGTTCTGTGGTACCATTCTGCTTGACATATTATCCATTCACTTTCTTTACGTGTAAGTTATCAGAAGTTTTCTCAAAACAAAATTTAACTAACCTAGATATCAATATTGAATTTATAAACGAAGGGACAGTGTATGCTTTTACATGTAACCATTTGTAAAAAAAAAAAAAAAAAAAAATGTATGGTTTATTATACACAAACCATTTTTCATACTTTTCTTATATTTTCAGAGCTGGTTTAGATGTTTGTCAACCTGGTCTTTTCAGAATAAATGGAACATGTGGAGGTAATACTTTTTTAAACTAATCTTTTTTAAACTTTTACATGTACGGCATATACACTATCAAGATTATCATGCTTGCTTACATTGCCTTATATTTGAAATTAGAAAAAGCTCTTTATAGAATGCCCAGATGGATTTTATGGAGACAACTGTGCTAAAATGTGTCCAGAGAAAACTTTTGGGGCACGATGTGGTGGAAATTGTGACTGTTTACCTAAAGATTGTGATCATAAGATCGGGTGTCCTAAACTTCAAGGTAAGATATTAATATGTTATTTTGTAGGTGAAGAATAAAGTATATGGAGATAACGAGCAGTATTCAAGATCAAAAGTCTATAACACAATACAAAATAAGAGTAGAGCTAACACGAACCTCCATAAAATCAGAGGTGGAATCATATGTCATGAAGGAGTGAGCATCCCCTGCCGACCGAAAATATGCATGTTATTGATGACAATAATACAAATGCAATCTTTGAATTGTCCTTAGATTACAAAAAACACAAGGATCTGTTGATTTCAGTTTAAGGGGACATTGTAGTACACATGAGTCTTTTGACTGATTATTATGATCACAAATGACCCTCCTGGTAAGTCAGGCGCAAGAGTCGCTTGCTCGTGCTCAAAAGTCACCCGCGTGGCGCAGTGGCTAGAGCGCCTGCTCTAGAGTCGTGAAGTAAGGAGTCAATCCTTACGTCGCGGGTTCGAATCCCACTGTGGGGCGTGGAGACCGGTCCTTCGGATGAGACCATATAAACCGAGGCACCGTGTCGCAGTAGGTGGTGGCACGAAAAAGACCCCTACCTTTTCAATAGCCCTTGTGCCGAGTATAGGACAAAATTTGCAGCTCATCACCGGCAAGTGGTGGCGTCTCCATATGAGTGAAAAATTCTCGAAAGGGACGTTAAACAACTGCCGAGAAAAAAGTTTTTTGGCCATCGCTATCAATAACGACATTTCTGGGTAAAAAAAAATTCTAGAATAGAACGTAAAAACATGAAACCTACCAATTTTTTCATTCGTATTATGTAAAAAGGTTAAAATTAATATATATTTTTATAGAATGAGAATTCAATGATAGCATTGTTAATACTTATATATGAAAGTATGTGATGAAAGGTGTATATTTAAAACACATTAACTATTATTGCATGGTGATTGAATGGGATACGTAAACCATAAATAAAAAGAATATTACTATTCTGATAATTCTTTCAGAGTTATTTGAATTAAAAGTTTTTGTAAACATCTTTTCGTTTATTTAGAAAATTCAACAAAGGATGAAGATATGGTGACATGTAAGGAAACCTTGAACAAAATCACAACAATTGTGTGTTGTCTACTTATTATATTTTATATACATGTATACTACAAGATCCGTAATTGCATTTTTTGTAATAGATGGCTGCATGATGGCAAATTTGCTCAGAGTATATACGACAACTACATGTTCCTCTAGAATAATAAAATAATTGAGTTTGAAAAATGTTTCACTGCTGGATAAGACTGGGAGCATTTCAGGAGAAGAGGCGTAAGCCTGGGAATGCAATTAGTTTTTTTCCCTTATTTTATGTACACTATAACAGTAAATGCACAATATCATATTCTACAGAATATTTATGATATTATGGTAGTGTGATAATTATTTAAGAATATTACGTAATATATTCTAACTCCATCGGGAAGGCAGATGAAGTTTTAATCTCTTTAAAATCTATTTAATCGGATATCTAATTTGGAATTGTCAACATTCAAGGAACTTTATACTAAGATTTAATTATATATATCTCATCGACGGATGTTGATATCAGGAACTATTAGAACCTTTATTTAAGGATTTAAATACAAGTTTATCAAAAATAAAAACTATTTCCTGCTTTCAATCATCTTTGCACTAATTAAGATGCAGTTTATTCTAAACAAGTCCATTTTCACAAGTTTTGAAGCATGTGACGCTGTTTGAGTATGAGGTTTTGTTACCTTATCGTTTTTATTCATTTACTACTTTTATGTTTTATGAGTGCTGCTGGTGAAATTTGCTACGAAAGGTGAGGGCAATTAAATTTTTCAATTTTATTTCTAAATGTTTTTCATAACTTCATTGTAATTTATTTTAGTTGAGAAATGAATTGAAGTTGAATTACTGTTTTGTTTTAGAATAAAAGATGGTAAAATCACAAAATGCTGTGAAAATTATCACTTAGTAAATAACACATGTATAGGTAAGTCTTAAATATTTATAATGCCTCGTTAAAAATCTTCAAAAAAATTATATTTTTATTTGTAAAAGAAAAATTTCAATTGAAATAAATGGCAATTACAGAAAATAAATTATCTTAGCAAGTAGCTCTGATTGTGATTATTTTAACTTTGTGAGATAGGAAATAGGAAAGTAAAGATCTTGATGCATTGAACTTTGTAAATAGAGAGTATGTAAATATAATTTTCAACTATGGATATACAGTACTGAAAGACAGACAATTTCTGTTGAATTGTCAAAGATTTTTAAAAAGTTTTATGTTTTAAAAGTAATATTTAAGATGTATCTCCTTAACAAACAAGGATAAAGAGAATAAAGAAATAAATCACTTCACAAAATTTAATCCAACAGGGTTTGTCAATACACAAAATGATCTTTGCAGAAATGAAAATCAGTATATATACATGTATTTGATACAAAAAAAGGTTTAAGTTTTAAAAGAGTAAATAATTTCCGTAATTTTTTTTTACATACAACTTTGCTTTGTTGTCTGTCACATGACACAGACATATTCTAATTATTCCTAAACAGGAAATAAATGCTAATTAGAGTAATTTTTCATTATTAATATGAAAATGAAATTTATATTTCAGAATCTAAAACAGATAACCCACAGTCTTCACAGTCTTCAAGAATATTTCCGGAAAGAATTATCGAAAGCACACATGGAATCAGTATAGCTACTAGGAATATTCTTACACTTGTTACGTATGGATCTATACTGCTTACTGTGTTTTTAAAGAAAGTGACCTGAGAAATTTGCAAAGATTTATTAGGATTTATTCGTACGGCTAGGAATAATCTGACCTAATTTATCTTTAAAATATAAATAAAACTGGTGTCTGAAATTAAATTCTTATGACTTTATGAATTCAAAAAAGTACATAAAGTCATCACTATTGTATTTTTGTTGAATTGACACTTTCCAAATATTACGTTATATTTTTAAACTGTCTCCACTATTTACAAAACAACGTTTTCATAGTTAATAATTATTCTGCAGCAAATATTAAGTTGTTTTGCTTTAATTCAAATTGTTAAAGAACATTTGTGTTTAGGTGTGTGTAGTCATAATTAGTCAATATTAACTGCATTTTGAATTGAAAAGAATAAAAACAACTTTTCATTTGGCACATCTTAGAGTCTGGAAGATTCGTCACAATACAGCTCATTCAGGATCTGATTACTATGATGTAAAATGATTACAGCTTTATAAGACTGACTTACAGAAAATTGAACGTTTCAATGGTTATTTAATAAAAGTGTTCGATTTTTACAAACATAAAGGTTTGGTACATATTTTTAGAATGATCATACTCATTACATTGCTCTTGTTCCCGATCAGATATTTAAAATAAAAGTATCATTAGAAAAAAAATTTTAGGAGCATTGATACATTATCATAAATTATCGGTCTCTTATTATGCATCAAAGTTAATGATAATACCAGTAATTTATTTCCCTCTATATGGCCAATTACAATTATTGCATAATCATTAAAAGTATTTGAAATTTGCATGAAATGATAGAAGTAATAGCACAATCTCGAACAAAATAAAAGAAAAACATTTATTTTTAATCAATTTTAATTTCTGGGTTTTCTTAATTTCCCTTTACTTATATTGCAATTACAATCAAAGCCCGTTTTACAGCCTTCATAGCCGTTGTAAAGATAAAGAGACAAGGAATAAAAAAAATTGCTGAATTAATAATTTTTTATTGTGGTAAGTTCCTGAATCATAAAATTTATGTTTGAATAATGAAAACTTTTACAAATACGAGACACTCTAACAATAAAATCTAAGTATTCTGAATTCAGCTACATATATTGAATAACTGTTTCAATAAACCGAAATCCAATAAGCCGTTTATATTAAAAGTTCCTTGCATCAAGAGGAAAAAAAACTTCATACAGTGCAAGGCTGATGTTGAATGATAAAGGTCCAGACGATACAGAAATATTTTGTTATCATCATCATGTGTTGGAATAATTTCTCATTTTGTACGGAAGAAAAACAAACATTGGTGTGGAGTAAAAACAGTAACAACCAATGCCTGAAATAAAAGAATATGTTATTTGAATGTTTTATAGAAACAGAAAATATCAGTAATAGAAAGTACAATGGGTTGGATATTTTCGCAGTTTTCAAGCGTAAATTTGCTTCTTCAGCTTCTTATTTTAGTCATGGGATGTCCTGATTTAGACGCCTGTTTGATTGGGTAAGTATGTCTTATACAATTGTTCCTAGCAGTGGACTGATAATTTTTAAGCAATTTTGATTTTAAAGTGTAAAGTCAAAATAAAATCATATTTATGCAATTTTTATCTTTAAAACACTTTGGTTCTGCTTCAGACCAGTTGCAAATGATTCCGATTCTGGATGCTGTTACAATTTCTACAAAGTGAACAATATTTGCCAAGGTACGAAATATTATTAGTACTGAGTAATTTGCTTTTAAAAGATTTAAAAGAAGTGGGAATAAAAAGTCTTTAAAAAATCAAATGAAATAATTTTCCAAAGACTTTTTCACATGTTCTGTATGCAAATCTGTCAATGAAATTTGAAAGAGACATTTGTTTAGAATGAAACGCAGCAAGGATAAGGTTGTCCGTAAAATATCAAACTGTTCCAATTGTAGTAACTTCTCTGAACTACCTAGATATGACATCATAATAGAATATGACGTCAAGCTACTGCATACTTGAGCTGATATTACGGGGAAAGTGTCATAATTTTTACACGTCATGTAGATTTATTTTAGGAACCTGTTGCTTAATTCAAATGTTAGGATTGTTTTTAAGCTCGAGCTTGCTATTATGATATTGAACATTTGAAATTTAAATATCCATATTCCTTTCGCTTGTCCGATATCCACATATTCAAACAATATCAAAAAATTATGTGTGAAACACTCCCTTTTTACGTCTGTAGACCGAGTTAGAATTTGTTGAATTTCTCGTAGAATATTTTCTTAACGAGTAAAATTTAGACCTTCCCCAGCACTTTCTATATACCAGAGATCACGATGAATTGATCTATATAAAAACTTTGCAGAGTATTTTGGTTTTGCACTTTTGCCGATGCGATTTTTGTGCAACAATTAGGAATATCATAAATCTCCGTCATGTGATCAACACAGTCATGTGACAGCACAGAAATCTTTAAAATAAAACCTGATTAAACTTTGATCTCAAGTTGACTGCAATTTCAAACAATGATTACATATTAAAATCAAAATCTAGCTCAAAATAAAATGTGTGATTTTAAGGCATTTTAAGCCTTCGGACAGCCTTATCATAACTGCGAACCTACTCATTGTAATAAAGACAAGTAAAAATACAAAAACGAGCACTTATTCTGGTGACAATTTTTATTTAAAAAGAATTAGTTATCAATTTTTTGCGCAGTGACATATTTATATGTATATTATCGAAATAGAAAATAAGGTTGAGTACAATTAGCAAAGATTAATGGTAAAATACAAACGAAATTCAAGTTTCTCTAAGGATAAAAAGTATAATTTTAAATTAATTGGCAAATTTCTTCTTCTAATTATATTTTGTGCTAAATATAACATGTTTTTCTCACAAAGAATGCCTAGCAGGCTATTTTGGAGACAAGTGTGGTATGAAGTGTATATATCCGGAGTATGGGAAATCCTGTGCATTGAAGTGTGATTGTTCGATTACACAGTGTCACAATGAAAAGGGTTGTTCTATTATAGTACAACAAGTCGAAAGTAAATGAAAATCTATTTCTGTTGTATTCGTAGTGAAACTATAGACACCTTGTGATCAATTCAAATAACTGAATTTTTTTTATTATATCGATTTTCTGTCCAGCTTAAAATACTTTTTTTTATAATTTTTTGTAGCATTCAGTGCGGAAAATACTGATGAAAGAAAACTTCATACCACAAAAATTGTTGACTCTTATACAAATAAATTCAAAAAGGTGGTGGAAAATACAACTGTCCTCAGGATTTTCGTAATTTATTTTGGTACAATCATATCAAGTTTTCTTGCTTTGTGGATTGTATATGAGTTGTACATTTTTTATAAAATGTTAAAAGAGAATGGAAAAGTGAATATTAATAACAACGAGGAAAACATTTACGCAGATAACGATCAGGTTCCATAGAAATATACGACATGGAACATAAAAGTACTGAGTTTACTCTAACCAAAAAAAAACTATAGGCTGTGTTATTTGGTGTATGTTGAAGTGCTTTTCAGATATGATATTGATCTGTAAAAATTTATGTTTACCGGTATTAGATATCATCAAGTCCCGCTCTTTTTTTCTGATTGTCTCCCTGTCTGATTGTTTGTCTCTTTGTCTGTCTGTCTTCCTGTGTCATTGTGTGATAGTTTGTCTCTTTGTTTGTGTGTTTGTCTGATTGT